>CAUYON010173807.1:0-13875 GCA_963573935.1 Arctocebus calabarensis | reverse complement strand
CAATGTTGATACGGCTGAACAAAATGGAGACTGGAGGCCTCTAATGATTTCTCAAACCCCGCAGGGTGGAGAGCTTAAATCCTCCTCAGCCTGTTTAGAAGGCACTTTAAATTGCTAACTTGGGCTAAGCAGAAGCTTTCCCAGGAAAGTGCTTGTTGCTGGGATCACTCCTTAAGTGGCTATCCACTTACTCAGTGTGCCAAAACTGGTCTCACCTATGCCCCTGAGGGCTAAGGCTGCAAGGCGTCTCAGTCCCCATCTTTAGGCTGCCACTAGATTACTGGCTCTGGCCTGATGCTTGTTCTGTGACCCTGAGGGTGGAGCTTGTTGGGGCAGTTCGCCTATGATGGCTCCACACAGCCCACAACCAAACACTGGTAGCTCTGTTTGGCTTGGTGGCTCAGTCTGGAGCCCCAGACAACACTCAAAGACCCCCACACTCTTGCCCCAGTTCTCCCAAGGAAGTTCAACTGAGTGCCAAGTCCAAAAGAAACCCAAACAACTCACAGGTAAAGCCTTTCCAGTTTGCAATCTCACTGCTGCTGTAGCCACAGCTGCCGGCAGGATTAGACCAAATGAACACATGCAACCACTTGCCAGATCTCCACTGCTCTTGCCTTCCTCAGGTGGTCCAGAAGTCTCATGCTGTCTCCCTCTGTCTCCAAAGGGATGTTTCTGGGTAGATCTCACCAGCCAGAGATGCCTGAATTCTTCTCTCCCCAGTCTCACCATGCCCAGTTGCAAGGAAGCTGTTACTTGGCCGCCATCGTAAAGCCACTCCAATTTCTTTTTCTTTTCTCTTTTTTTTTTTATTTTTTTGAGACAGAGCCTCAAGCTGTAGCCCTAGGTAGTGCCATGGCATCACAGCTCACAGCAACCTCCAAGTGATTAAGTGATTCTCTTGCCTCAGCCTTCCAAGTATCCGGACTACAGGTGCCCACCACAACACCTGGCCATTTTTTGGTTGTAGTTTTCATTGTTTTTTGGCAGGCCTGGGTTGGATTCAAACCCACCAGCTCTGGTGTATGTGACAGGCAGTTTAGCTGCTTGAGCTACAGGCACTGAGCCACTGATCTGCTAATATTTCTTTCTCTCTCTCTCTTTCTTTCTTCTTTCTTTCATTTATTATTATTATGATTTTTGTGGAGGGGAGGGTCTTACTCATGCTTAGGCTAGTCTGAAACTCCTGGCCTCAAGATCTTCCTGCCTTGGTCTCCTAAAATGCTTGGATTATAGGCATTAGTTACCGTGCTTGGCCTCCAGATGTATTTTGAGTGAAACTGATATGGAGTTTGCACATTTAGGGCTGGACAAGGATATTTCTAGGCCTGGGCAAATAGACTTCTTTTTCTCCAAACTGCACTCTCTGAATACAAACAAGACAGGAAAAAAAGTTTTTCTAGTATTTCATATAAACTGGGTCTCTTCTAGAGTGGACTCCCTGCTGCTTTGCCTGGAGCTGGAAGGACTACATGCATTTGTTAATATATCATTGCTAATCAATATTGAAAATATGTCTTCCTTCTTCCAAGTCCTAGCCAAGTGTAATTCTCAAGACCTTCCCGTTTACAAACAGTTTATAACCCCTTAGGCAAAAGACTAGCTCAGAACTTCCCACTTGGGTCTCCCCTCCTCAGGCTTTGGTACCTTTCATTCCTTTTGTATTCCTTTCTATCTAATAAATCCTATCTTACAACTGATCTGTGTAGTCTGTGGGTTAATTCTCCAAATGACTACAGAAAGAAACTCTGTCAATAAGACTGAGTGAGGCTTCTTGTTGTGTTGAGTGTTGTGGAGAAAGGAAGAGGGAAGTATCAAGGAAGATCCCTCCCCCCAAATTTGGCATATGGCTGGTGGATGAGAGTGAATTCATTGTATTGGAGAAGGCAGGGAGATGATGGAAGATCAAGGTTCGGTTTTAGACATGATCATTTGGGACCTCAGGAGACATTAATGAGAAGGCATATTTGGCGTTCAGGGAGAAGCTGTAGGCCAGAGAGTCAGGTTAAGATTGATCAGCAGATCTCGCTGAGAGTAGAGGAGACTACCTGGGGGAACTGCATGGACAGAGAGAAGAAAGGAGGGCCAGGAAGTGTGCCTACAAGACACTAACATTCAGAGTCAGGAAGGAAAGGGACATATGCAAAGGTGTCCAAGGAGCTGTGTAGAACAAAACTGGGAGAGTGTGGGATCCTGGAAGCCAAAACAAGAGGCTGTTCTAGGAAGGAGGGAGTAGCCAGCTGTGTCAAGTGGTGCTGAGTGGCTGTCCATGCATCAGGTAAGGCCTGCAGAGTTGGATAAGTACCATAGAGGCCACTCTTACCTTCCTGAGGTATTCACATGGTGAAGGTGGAAGCCAGGTAAGAGGGTTTGAAGAGAAATGGGCACACAGTCCTTAAATGTAAATCATAGCCAGATTAAAGACGTAGATGAGAAAGGCAAAACTTTAAAACAGTTAGAGAAAATATTGAAGAATACATTCACAATTTTAGAGCAAGAAACTAAACTTATAATATACAAAAAAGAACAAGGCATCAGGGATAAGAATGACAAATTTGGCTATTAACAGCTTAATATTAATATCTTCTGTTTTATAAAGAAAGTGAAAAAAAAGTTGCATATGTGCAGACCAGTGATTCTCCTATTCCACATCTAGGAATATGGAGAAAATCTTTCCCATGCCCAGAGTCATGTGTAAGAATGTTCATAGTAACATTTTTATAATAGCAAAAACCTGGACGGTGTTCAGGTAACCAGTCTCAAGAGATCTGATTTAAAAATTGTGGTATGTTCATTGAACTGAATGTTACATAACATGTAATGAAGTGAATGAATTGCATAGATGCTTCCTACATACATAATTTTAAACAAAAAATTCAATGTGCAGATTACATGCTGAATGTTTAGTTCCATAAGGTTCAAGAAAATTATTTTAAAACATTAGTATAATTCAAAGAAATAGCTAACCAAATAATTGACAGTATTTGCCCTGGGTCAGCAGACTTGGACTTGGTAGGTAGGGAAGGGGAGTATATTTTCAATAAACACTTTGCAGTAAAATTTGAATTTTTAAAAATATGTACATGGATGATTTTAAAGAAAATGTAAAAATAATGTTTAAAATGAAGGGAGGTGAGGAAATGAAGGCTACATGAGGGACAGCTCTGAACAACTTCCATTGTGAGTGGAAATGTGGAGAGAGAAGTTGGCTAACAAGAGATCAGGGATTCAGGGATGGTTGTTTATTTTTCATTGCTTCTTTGTTTTTAGATGGAAGATTCTAAAAAAAAAATTGGTACTAATGGGAAGAATCTGTTGGAGAAGGGAAGGTGAAAGATGCAAACAATAAGGAGAAAACCTAAAGTCTGGTCCCTGAGAGGGCAAAAGGGAGTAGGGCCCACAACCCTTTTGCTAAGAAGACAGATGTTTTGTGTGTGATCACGGGAGGAAGGATAGGTCAGATACAGACACGGTAGGTGGAGAACTGGGTAGAGGGAATGTGAGGAAGTTCCTGTCTGATGGCTTCCCTTTTCTCTTTTATAGAACAGAAAAGATCATTTGCTCCAAAGGATGGTTAGGTAGTGGGAGTCAGAGCCTTGAGAGTGGGAACTCCCCCTAGTTTGGGGGCAAGAGACTTGTTTGCTCCTCTTTGCAGATAGAGGTACCTGTGTGACAGAGTTTGAGAACCAGTGACTTAGGCTCTGGTGGGTGTGTGAATCACACGGAAGCCACAGAGATTAGGAACCATATTTTTGGACTTTAAAGCATGTGATTTTTCTACCTTCCCACATAACGTCTAACTCTTAGAGGTTGTTCATTTCTGCATTAGAATGTTCTACTAAACTGTACTCTAACTGGTGCATTCAATAATCACTTATTTACTTTATCTGACAGACAGTTGTGAATACGGCACCAGAATTCTGACTCTAAATAGGATTTTATTGAAGCCTGTGGCAGTCTCTGCTTGCCATTTGGCTGGTGGACCACTCCACTATTTTAGGCATTTCTTTTTGTAAAATTCAGAGCTGTGCAAATTGGACTGAAAATTGTACTAATTCTAGATGGTGTTTGGGGAAATACATTTGCATCTATATCATCCTTTCTGGTTTGACAGATGAGTAAAAGAGTCACAGGGGTGTTGTTTGCTTGAGACCCTAAAACTCACAAGCAGAAGCTGCTAGGTTCCTATTCTGTCAGAGTAAGTGGTGCTACTATTTTTGGTTCCGTGTTCTTTTCCATTTCTGGTTATCGTGATCAGAGAGAGACACATTCTATTTTGTTTCTAAGATACTCTCTGATCTCTTTCAGGCAACTTGCAAGCCATGTGTTGCCCGGAGCTCACACATAGTAGGGTCCTTCAGTGGTGGTGGCAGGTGGGGGGATGAAATGACAAAGCCTGTGTAACAAAATACATTTAAATATTATCCCAATCTCTGTGCCAGGAAATACAAGTAAATCTGTGAACTTAACCCTTCTATGTAATAACTTGTCAAAATCTGTTATCTCCTCAATGCTCTGCCCTTTGAAAAGAGCCAGAGGGGACTAAATCTCAGCAGCCATGAGTAACATTCTTTGAAAAAGCATTTAAAGGGTTTAAAGGGGTAAAAATTATCTTATGCATTTGGAAAAAACTAAAAATTCCATCTATATGCTAAAAAGGGTAATATAAAAATAGAGTCTAATAACACAGTAGTAATCAGATTAGGGGGAAATTTGCCATTGGCAGGAAATAGACAGGGACTGGAGCTGTACCATCCCAGGAAGGGGTGGGTTTGGTTTCATGGGTACAAGGGAGGTGCACAAATTCCCTGCAGCAACTCAGAAGACAGAAAAAAGCAATTGGAGAGATGGTTATAGGTAGAGCCAGAATTTTCCATTGTGTTTTTCATTTGAAGGGGGGTATTTTACAACACAGGGGATGTCGGTTACCATCCTCTTCCTCTCTCCATCATCTACCACTAACCTGTTACTCTTCCCAAGTGGGAATGAAAGAAAAGTGAGAGCAATGAATGGGATGTTTACCTTCTAAGTGCTTGAATTCATCATGTCCTTTATGCTTCTATACTGCTGTCCCTTCCTTCATCCTTCTCCAAGTGACAGACTCTCCTGCTCTTGCAACAGTCAGCTGTGACACTGTCTTCTTGACACTTTCTTGGTCAGGCTTTTCTCCCCATCTTTTCTTTTAGGGAACCTTTTGCCCTGTTACCAGGGTTCCTGCAGTGCCATGATGTCTTTCATGTCTGACTGCTCCCTAGATTGTGAGACCCTTGAGGGCAGAGGCTGAACTTCTCTATCTATTGCCCCAGCAGCTGCCAGAGTGCCTACACCAAAGTCTTAATGATATTGATATCTGCCAACCCAATAAACAGTGTCTAGAGGAAGGCGAGTCAGACCATACCTTTGTGCACTTGCCAAGGATTCACAAACACACCCTGGTCAAGTTTTGTCATAGAAGTTCCCTCTTCTTTCTGATCAACATAATTCAAATGTTCCACATAGTTCCACATTCAAATGTTCACATAATTCAAATGAACTATAGATTCAAGTGTGCTGTGAGATAAAAAAGGTTGAAAAACACTGCTCTAGAATCACCACTGGGACATCTTAATGGTCAAAGTGATCTCTTGACTTTCTCTGGAACTGTGATCCTTGGACGCTGCCTGCACCGTATTATCTCTTGAGGCAGTTCTATCTGGAAGAGACTTATACTGGCAGAAGTATAAGTCTTTCTTTGCTTGGCATCCCAGCGATGTGCTGGAGGATTGTCTTAGAGCTTGGAGACTAAGCGCATGGACTCCAGTTAGACCATCTTAATTTAAAATCACTCCTTCCATTCACTAGCTGTGACACCTTGGGCAAGGTAATTAATTGCCTTAGATTGGGCTGTATAACAGAATAACATAGACTGGGTGGCTTAAACAGCAGATAGCCATTTCCGAGAGTTCTAGAGGCTATAAGTCCAAGATCAAGGTGGTGGTCAGCAATAGTTCCTGGTTTGCAGACAGCTGTTGCTTCAGTGCATCCTCATGTGGCAGAGAGAGATCATCTCTCTCATGTCTCTTCTCACAGGGGCACTAATCACCTTCATCGCCTCTGCCCTTATAATCTGATTGGCTCCCAAAAGCCCCATCTCTGAATACCAGGGCTTTAACATATGAATTTTAGTTGGGGAAGGGTTAGGCAAAGAAGGGGGACACTACCACTTCTCTGAGCAATTTCCTTAACAGTAAAATGGTGTGATAATAATAGCACTTAGCACATAGCATTGTTTTAAGAAGATTAGGTATATTAATGTCTCTATAGCTCTTGAAGCAACCCCTGGCACACAGTGAGCACCGTTTAACACATTAGCTACCATGTGAGTTGGAGCTACTTTTGAGCCAAGGCCTTGTGAAGCATATATAACTCATATCTCTTGCTCTAATTTGACCTAATAAAATACCATGGCCCCAAGGAAAACAATTTTTTTCCTAGCATGGCAGTCAATGTGTTAACTTCTTGCTCTTCTTGAAGATTTCAAGGTGTGCCAAAGAATAAGAATGAAAGGGGATTCATATACATTATTGCCAGCAGAATACTAGGGAAACATACAGAAAACATTTGATATTTTGCCATTGTGTAAGTCTAGGTTACATCAAAGGAAGCATTTGTTCATGTTTTGATGCCTATTTCCCTACTTACCTTGCCTTTTCTATTTGGTTGACAGGATGAAACCCTTTGGTCAGATAATCTCTGCAGCCTTCATCTCAAGAATCTTGATCATTATTTCCAAGAGCAGATGGGCAGCCTGCAGCCAAAGGAAACTTATGGACGTGCTGGTCCTTAAGTTTGGCATTTTGACAGACTCCAAATCTTATATAACAAATTCTTTTCTTAAAAGGGGTACTGAGGGAAAAGATGAAGCTTTTCTTGCTTCCTTTTATGCTTAAAAAAGAAGGATCTTAAAATCAGAAGGATCTTGAAATCAGAAGGCCACAGTTCCCCTACCCCTTTCACTTGTTTAAATCCTTTTAGATGGAAGCTTTCCTATCAAATCTTCATTAATGATGGTAGTCCACATCAATTTCTCTTTTCTAAATCCTATAACACAACCATCAGTGTACTAGTTTGCAGTCCCACCAACAGTGTAAAAGTGTTCCCCACTTTACATATCTGTGCCAGTATCTATAGGTTCGGAACTTTGTGATATGAGCTAACCTTACTGGGATTAGGTGATATCTTAGGGTGGTTTTGATTCGCATTTCTCTGCTGATCAGAGACAATGAGCATATTTTCATGCCTGTTAGCCATTTGTCTGTCTTCCTTAGCAAAGGTTCTATTCATGTCTCTTGCCCAGTGATATGTGGGATTTTTTTTTTTATTGATTAATTTGAGTTCTCTGTAGATCCTAGTCATCAAGCCTTTGTCTGATTCATAGTATGGAAATATCTTTACCCATTCTGAAGGTCATCTGTTTGCTTTGATTGCTGTCTCCTAAGTCGTACAGAAGCTTTTCAGTTTAATTAAGTTCCATTTATTTATTTTTGTTGTTGTTGC
Organism: Arctocebus calabarensis; assembly: GCA_963573935.1. NCBI lineage: Eukaryota > Metazoa > Chordata > Mammalia > Primates > Lorisidae > Arctocebus > Arctocebus calabarensis. The sequence goes on along the minus strand of CAUYON010173807.1, from coordinate 6,339 downwards.
AGTTGCCACAGTTGTCTTCTTCATAAAATCTTTCCCCAGACTGATAACTTCAAGTGTTTTCCCCACACTTTGTTTGAGGGTTTTTTATTGTTTCATGCCTTAAATTTAAATCTTTTATCTTGAATCATTCTTTGCAATGGGTGAAAGGTGTGGGTCCAGTTTCAGTTTTTTACATGTGGTTATCCAGTTGTCCCAGCACCATTTATTGAATAGGGAGTCTTTTCCCCAGTGTGTGCACTTGTTTGGTTTATCAAAGATCAGGTGGCTGTAAGATGTTAGTTTCATCTCATGGTTTTCTATTCAGTTCCAAATGTCTAACTCTCTATTTTTGTGTCAAGACCATGCTGGTTTGATCACTATGGACTTGTAACATAGCCTAAAGTTCAGGAGGGTGATGCCCCCAGCTTTGTTTTTGTTACTAAGAATTGCCTTGGCTATACAGGGTATTTTCTGGTTCCAGACAAAACAAAGACTTATTTTTTCCAAATCTTCTAAATATGATTTTGGTGTTTTAATGGGAATTGCATTGAATCTATAGATTGCTCTGGGAAGTAAAGACATTTTGACGATGTTGATTCTCCCCAGCCATGAGCATGGTATATTCTTCCATTTGTTAATATCCTCTGCTATTTCTTTCCTTAGGGTTTCTCAATTTTCTTTGTAGAGGTCCTTCACCTCTTTAGTTAGATATATTCCTATATTTCTTTCTTTTTTTTTTTTTAAGCTACTGTGAAAGGAACTGTGTCCTTGATTATCTTCTCAACTTGACTGTTTTTGGCATATACAAAGGCTACTGATTTGTGGACATTGATTTCATATCTTGAGACATTACTGTACTTTTTGATCACTCTCAGGAGTCTTGTGGTTGAATCTTTGGGGTTCTCTAAGTATAAGATCATATTGTGGGCAAAAAGCAAGAGGTTGACCTCCTCTGTGCCCATTTGGACTCCCTTTATTTCCTTCCCTTGCCTGATTGTGTTGGCTAGAACTTCCAGCACTATGTTGAACAGTAGTGGTGATAGAGGACAACCTTGTCTCTTCATTCTATAGATCGACTGGGAAGTACTGCCATCCTAACAATATTAAGTCTTATCTGTGACCATAGATCTTCTTCTCTTTTATTTAGGTCTTTAATTTTTTTCAACAATGTTTTGTAGTTTTCCACATAAAAGTCTTATATTTCCTTCATTGACTTTATTACAAAGTAATTTTTTTGATGTAATTATAAATGGATTTTAAAAATTTTATTTTCATGTCATTCATTATCATTATATATGATATAATTCTTTTTTGTATATTGATCTTATATCCTGCAACCTTTGTGAATTTATTAGTTTACTTTTAATTTTATCACTTTACCTTGAACTTGATTTTGGAACTGATCATCTCACACAAGTCTCTTCCAAGATCTTCAGAGGGCCCGAGCAATCTGTTCATATGTTATATTTTTTAAATGATGCATAATTTATGTAAAATACAATGCACTAATCTTAAATGTACAGCTTGATGAATTTTTACATACATTTACATCAATATAACCATTACCCAGATCAAGATACAAAATATTTTCATCACCCCAGTAAGTTTCCGCTGCATGCTCTTTTCCGGTTAACAACCCACCCTCCACCAAATAAGCAATTCTTCTGACTTTCACCAGCTTCTATTAGTTTTAACTGATTTTGAATTTTTTATAAACAATGTCATGCAATTTGACTCCTTTGGTTCTATCTTCATTCACTCAACATAATCTCTCTGAGATTTATACATGCACCAGTAATTTTGCCTTTTTTTTTTCTGAGTAGTATTCTATGTTATGAATATTACAGAATTTGCTTATTCATCCTCCTGTACATGGACATTTGGGTTCTTTTATGTTTCAGGCTACATAAATAAAGTGATTATGAATATTTTTGTACAAGGCTTTTTCTGGTAACCACTCACTTATCTTTCACCCTACCATAAAAAGATGACATATTGCTAGATCATCTTAACTTTATTAGAAATTGCTAAATAATTTTCCAAATTGACATATCCTTATATAGTAATCATTAATATATAAGAGTTCCAGTTACTCCACCTCCCTGATAACATTTCACATTGTTAGCTTTTCAAAATTTTAGCCATTCTATTGGTATTTAGTGTTATCTTATTTAGTTTAAATTTTTTTTCTTGATGTCTAATGGTGTTCAGCAATTTTCTATGTGTATTGCCTTATGGATAAGGCGTTTGTTGATTGCTCGTTGAAATTTTTTGCCCATTTTTAATTAAAGTAGTTGTCCTTTTAAAATTGATTTAAAGAAATTCTCTATGTATTCTAGATAGCAGTTCTTTTTATTTATTTATTTATTTTTTAGATAGCAGTTCTTAATCAGGTGTAAGTCTTCTGAATATTTTCTCCCATTCTGCAGCTTGCTTTTCATTTTGCCAATGATCAGAACTTCAAAATACTTCCTAATTTCCCTTTTGACTTTTTCTTTGACTCATGGATTATTTAAAGTATGTGATTTACTGTATCAAAGCATGACATGTACCTTATAAATAAATAAATATCACTGTAAAAAATAAAATAAAATAAAAGTATGTGATTGACTTTCTAAGTATTTGGGAATGTTCCAGATATTTTTCTGTTATTTATCTTCATTGCCATAAAATATACTTTTGATGATTTAAGTTCTTTTAATTTTATTGTGAATAGTTTTATGATTCAGAATATAGTCTATGTTGGTAAATACTTCATGTGCTCTTGAAAAGACTATTTATTTGTTCTGCTATTATTGAGTGGAGTGGTCTATTAATGTTAGTTTGGCCAGTTAGTTTAAGAGATTAAATTAAGGAAAAGTCTTATCTTTATGCATATACTTGCCATTTCTGGTTTTCTGTTTTCATTTGTGTAGATCCTTATTTCCATATGGTATTATTTTCCTTCTTCTTGAGGTACTTCCTCTAATATTTCCTGGAGTATAGGTCTGTCGGCAATAAATTCTTTTGGCTTCCCACCTCTACAACCTTAGTCTCAGTATATTTGGAGATCCCAATACCCAATGTAGAAATTCTTCCACCAGGGAATGAAGAAATGTTTCCATGCAATTGGATACAGAAACTACTCTCTGATCATTCAGAGCTTCACATGCCATTGAACTAACAAATAGAGAAGGGGGTCGTTGTACTTCCTAGAATTACCCATACTAATTCCTATAAGGAAACTGGGCTGCTGCTATGCTGTGTGGTCAAGAAACAGCATGTCTAGAACTTGGCAGATTTGTTGGAATGCCTTTTAGTACTTCATTTCTATTACTCCCAGTCAATAGAAACTCAGTAAAGATAAGAACCACTGAGGACTCATATTCTATAGGAATAAATATTTGAGTCGCCCTACCATGAAAAGAACTCGAATCAGGTTACCTGCTGGTAAAGAATAAGGGAAATGGTGGAACGTATATGGAATAGAAAACTAGGAATGTTAACTTGGGTCTCATGACCAGCTACTGAATACTTTTTCATTTTCTCCTGTTACCTTTTATAAGGATCGCTCATTCTAACTAACTTTATCATATTATATGTATATCTTACATTGACAGAATTGTTGATAGAATTTTGTGCATCTGTTCTGTTGGAAATATGAATTTTTCACCTAAAAAATGTCAGATGTGAAGTCCTAATGGCAGAAGTGGTAGACTCTGGTGGACATTATTACACTTTGCCTGTCCAAATCTACCCCCCTCCCCCAACTCTTCTCCATCCTGCTCTGTGCTTCAGTAAGCTGACCTAGATGGACTATAGCAGTGAATTCTTTGCACTCTGTCTCTTGGTTAGGCTTGGCCAATGAGGTGCTATGGCAGCAAATTAGAGGGTGGGAGGAGAATGAGTTATATATTATGTCAGCCTATTCCCTACTGGTTTGCCATGGATTGGCCACATCTCTCTCCCAAGGGTAATGCTTCCTGTCAGGCAGCTCTTTCTATTCAACTACTCTTTTTGAGTTCCCAACTTCTTAGTCCTCTTACACATCAGGTCAGGTGGTGGTAAGAGAACCTAGCCCTTGCTAGTCTGAGGGTACTGAGTTTAACTTATTGGTTTTCTTAATGCCTATGTGAGCATTATTAAGATCTTCTCAGTATCCTACTTTGAAAATGCCATCTCTTTATTTCCAGGACCCTGACTGATATAGTTGGTCTCTGAACTGATTTCCTTAAGCTTGTGTTTTCAACCCTTGTCCAATTAGCTATGGCCAGGAGCTTGTGTTTTCACCCCTTGTCCAGTTAGCCACGGCCAGGAGGGGCAAGGTTAAATACATTAGTGTGATTACAAAGTAACCCATACATTGCCAATAAAAGTACTTTTATGAACCGAGGTGGTTGGTTTGGTAGGTATCTCACATTTGGTGTAATAACCCAGGTAACAAGTTTAGGCATTTATTTCTCTTTCTTTTTCTTTTTTTCCTTTTGGTCCTTCTAAAAATTTTCAAATTAATATGGGGGTATATATGATTAGATTGCATGGTTTGCTTTTTGTATGGTTAAAGTCTGGGTTGTAGTTGTGCTCTTTACCCAGGAAATGTACAGTACACCTGTACAATGGACCCACTGGGTGGAAATGTACCCAACCCTTCATCCCTCCCCCCTTCTATTTTTCAATATCCCTGAAATCTGCCTTAGTGCTCAGTTGTGATCAGTATGCTATTGGTACAGTTGCACGGGTGTTGTATTGGGATATCCTGGGTTGCATTCCATGGGAAGTGAGGTACTAATAGGTGAGGAGAGGGATTATTGCTCTGGGAATCAGGTGCTTTTACAGTTATTCATGGAGATAGCTTGAAGGGATGGCAAATATCTGAGGGGACTTCTAAATGCACCTTGATTTGCTTCTCAAAGATGGAGTGTGGCCTTTCAAATTAGATCTGAGCAGTGACAGGAAGGGGCTGCAGGCAGAAGCTGACTAGAGCTATTTTCACAAAAGACTCTGAGAGATGCATAGAGCAGCTTCTGTGCCAAGAAGCCAGAGTGCCACCTGGCAGCCAGTTTCCCAGTGAATAGCATAGCACAGCTCTGGAACAATCAGGATTTTGAAATAGTTAAAAGCTTTGGGAACATCAGGCACCAGCGCCCTGGTCATGAAGTCAGCATGCCCACACAGACAGCACTTGCATAGCAGGAATGGCAGGCCACTCCCAGGAGGCAACACAAACTGGAGACTGTGGCTGGACAGCAAGTGAGAGCTTCTCCACGAGCAGAAGCGTGTGCGTAGTGCCCAAGAGACTTCCAGAAGTAAGAGTGGGAGGTGGAGAGCTGGGGCATCCAAATGTGATAAGCTGAAAAGCCTGACTTTATTTCTACTACTATGATCTCATTCATAGCCAGCCTGGGTTGTAGGAGCATTAGGATCACACTGGTTCAATTGCTCCTTTGTCCTCTGGACCATCTTGGTCCTATTTTTTTTTTTTTCAGACTGCATGTTGTCATTTTTGAGAGTCTCTCCCCATCTCTTCTATCAAGTGTGATCTGAAAATCCCTACCAGTGTATGTGCCCCAGCCTCAACATCTCTTTCTTAATAGCCAACTTTAGATGAAGATTTATTACTGGACAAAGTTTGCACCTTTTAAATTCTTAGTATGTCATTGTCAATACCATTCAATGCACAGGTTAGTATATAAACATTTTAGAGCAATTGAACTCTTTTTATTGCTTTGAGGTTTAGTTTCCCTCCCATTTCAGACATTTGCTTCTCTTCTGCAAAACAAAGACTAGAGGAGAAATTGTTTCTGTAACTATTATTATGCAGATATAAATGTTTGTATGCAATCCACTTCCAGATGTCCCTGGGAATACGAATTATCAATATTTCTAAAAAGAAGTATCTTCTTTGTGAGTGTAATCCCTAAGAGTGTAATCCCTTTCTGGCTGTTTATTAATAAATCTTTTTTTTAATTTTTATTAAATCATAATTGTGTACATTGGTGCAATCATGGGGCTGACTTCATATACAATCTGAAGTATTTTCATTGAACTATTTAACATTGCCTTCATGGCCTTTTAATCACTATATGAAGATATTTATATTCTGCATTTAGTAATTTTCACTTGTACCCTTCTAAGATGCATCGTAAGTGTGATCCCACCAATCACCCTCCCTCCAGCCATCCTCCCCTCTCCCCTCCCTTCCCTTGCCCCTTTCCCTATTTCTTGTGTTATAACTGGGTTTTACCCTTCATATGAAAGCTATAGATTAGCTTCATAGTAGGGCTGAGTACATTGGATACTTTTTCTTCCATTCTTGAGATACTTTGCTAAGAAGAATATGTTCCAGCTCCATCCATGTAAACATGAAAGAGGTAAAGTCTC
>CAUYON010173805.1:0-39818 GCA_963573935.1 Arctocebus calabarensis | reverse complement strand
TGTGAAAAAATATCAAGAATGTAGGCCTGTAGAAATATTTTATGAAGAAGACTCCAGTGGCAATTGCAACTATAAAAATAAACAAATGGGGGAAAGACTGGGAGAGAAACGGAGAGAGTTTCTCTCTCCCCACTAGAATTTTCTCCCTCTAACAGATGCCTTAATGTTTTCTGTATTCTTTTCTTTCTTTTCTGTGAATAAATTCTGTCTTACAAAAAGAAAAAAAAAAAAAGAAAAAAATATCTGCAAGAATTAGGAGCCCAGTTTCTAGGCTCTAGAGTTGCCTCTAAGGTCTTTTGGTCACCAGCTGGAGCAATTGGGTGTGGTATGGAATTGGAAACTGACAAGAATTATGGAGCCCAATGAGAAACTTAAACTTGCATTCAAAATGTATGCTCAGGCAATGAATAATTACAAAAATCAACCAAAAAAAGAATTAGTGACATTGAAAACAGGTTAATAGAATTTATTGAAACTGAAGATAGAAAAAGAATAGGAAAAACAGAATAAATTTTCAAAGATCTGTGAGAAATATCAAGAGTTTTAATATGCTGTTATTAAATACTGAGGAAGACAGAAAGAGAACAGCAGAAATATTTGAAGAGATAATGGCTAAAACTCTTTATGATTAGTTTACATCAGCTTACAAGTCGATAGAGGTCAGTAGATATCATGAGAATAAATACAAAGGGTAACAACCAAAGATAAAGAGAAAAATTTTGACAGCAGCCAGAGAAAAAGTATATTTAATACAATCAAATAATATTATGTTATAATACATATTATAATACAATAATAAGCACAATAGCTAATGTTTCATTAAAATAATGGAGGATAGGGAATAATAAAAACAGAATATTTAAGTGATGAGAGAAAAAGTCATTCTAGAATTTAATATCCACTGAAACACTGATCAATAATAAACACCAGATAAAGCTAGTTTTGGTTAGGAAAAATAATTTGAAACCAAATATGTCTCCAGAAGCCTCTACAAGCAATAATAAAGATGTTCTTAAGAGTCTTCCCCCTGAGTCCAGATTCCAGAACATATTACCATACTGAAAGCAAATATAGTCACTTGGTCCCTCCACCCAGGAAGAAATGAATATAGCTGAAAGAATAAAAAGTCAGTAAATGTAAATATCTTTAAAAACTAATCTTACTTAAGGTTTTAAAAATACTATTATTGGTTAAATGTAAAAATAAAATAATGTCTTATTTAGTTGATAGTGTAGACAGTAGTGTAATGTATGACAAGAGGGGCAGAAACGGCGGGAGGGTGGAAATTGGAAGTACATGGTTGTAGGGTTGTAAATTCCTTACATTGTTTATAAGTGGAATATTTTCAAAGGGAATATCTTTTGGAATATCTTTTCATGAAAATTAAAGATATACACTGTGTGTTGTTAAAAAGGCAACAGAGGACATAAAAGGGAATATAATTACTTGATTTATCCAAACAATATAGGAAAGAGAGAACAGATGAACAAAAAGAAATGAGACCAATAGAAATCAAATAGCAAGTTGATAGAAATGAAAGCAAACATTGCAATGACACAAATGTAAATAAGCTACCATTTCTATAAGACAGACATTACAAGACTTGGTTAAAAAAAAAAAAAGAAAAAGAAATGGGGCGGCACATGTGGCTCAAGGAGTGGGGCGCCGGCCCCATATACCAGGGGTGGTGGGTTCAAGACCAGCCCCGGCCAAAACTAAAAAAAAAAAAAAAAAAAAAGCAATGGCTTGGCTCCTGTAGCTCAGCAGTTAGGGCACTGGCCACACATACCAGGGATAGCGGGTTCAAACCACATGTTGGTGGGCGCCTACAGTACAGCTACTTGGGAGGCTGAGGTAAGAGAATCACCTAAGCCCAAGAGTTGGAGGTTGCTGTGAGCTGTAATGCCACAGCACTCTACCCAGGGCAAAATAGTGAGACTCTTGTCTCCAAAAAAAAAGCAAAGCAAGAACTAACTGCCTTTGCTAATTATTGCTACCATAGTAACTTACCACCAGTTTAGTTGCCTATAGCAACACATGCTGCCTTGTAGTTTCGGAGGTTAGATGTATCAAATGTGTTGGCAGCAGGGCTGTGTTCCTTCTGAAAGGTCCGATGTAGAACCTGCTTCCGTGACTTTCCCACTCTGTGGAGATGGCCTACAGGCCTTTGCTGTTAGCTGTACGTCACCTCAGACCTCTGCTTTTGTCTTTACATCTCTGTCTCTGGACTCCTCGTCTCCCTCTTTTCCTTACGAGGACCCTAGTGATGACATTTGACCCACATAGATAATCCAGGGTACTCTTCCAATGTCGAGATCCTTACTCACAGCTATCACAGCTGAAAAACGCTTCTTCGTTTTTTTTTTTAACCACACAAGGTATAGTATTCGCAGGTTCTGGGGATCTTTCTGGACCATTTTTGAAAGTGGTCTACCATAACCAGCTAAAGATTATTTACAAGAAACACACTTTAAACATAAAGATACAGGCAGGTTGAAAATAAATATAGTCACTTGTTGGTGAAGGATGGTAATTGGTTCTGGAATGTGTGCCCTTAGGTGATCTGCTCATGCAAACTGTTCTCAACGTGTACTTACAAACCTATATGGTGCAGCCTATTACACATGGGCTATGTGGCATAATCTATTGTTCCTAGGCTATAAACTTCATAGAATGTAACTACTCTGAATACTGTAGACAGCTAGAGCACAATGGTGACTATTTGTGTATCTAAACATTTGTGCATCTAAACACAGAAAAGGTACTGTAAAAATATGAGATTAGAGTTTAATGGGACCACCATCATATAAGTGGTTTCTCATTGACTAAAATGTTCCTATGTCATACATTACTGTACTATATAAACATTAAATATGATAACACTTGCAATGCTCTACTAGTATCAGCAGATGCAAACTTCAAAAGAAGAAGGCCAGTGATAGGTTATATGTAATGATAAAAGCGTCAAATCATCAACAAGATATAGAGATCTTTTGCATGTCTGTGAAACTATTCTAAGGCCCCAAATACATGAAACAAAAATTGACAGAACTATAGGGTAATATATACACAATAATATTGAATATTTATCATTATTCTCTGTAATTGAGAGAACAAGCACGTAAAAAATAAGTAAGGATTTAGAAGATACAAACAATACCTTAAGACACTAGACTCATTTTAACTTAATAAAAACTATGTAACAGGAACATAGTTTTTTTTTTGACTATTGAGATCTTGTTCTGGGGCATAAAATATTATTAACAAATTTTTAAGGATTAAAAATTATATAAAAGTATATTCCATGATCAAAGTGTGCTTAAATCGAAAAGAAATAACTCCAACCTGAGCCAGACTGAGACTTCATCTCTAAAAATAGCTGGGCATGGTGGTGCACACATGTAGTCCCAGCTACTTGGGAGGCTGAGGCAAGAGAATCACTTAAGCCGGAGGTTCTCAACCTGTGGGTCTCCACCCCCTTTTAACCATGAAGATACCTTGTGGCATTAGGAAAGTTGAGAACCACTGACTAAAAGTTTGAGGTTGCTTTGAGCTGTGACACCACGTTACTCTACTGAGGGTGATGAAGTGAGACTGTGTCAGAAAGAAAGAAAGAAGGAAGGAGGGAGAGAGGAAGGAGAGAAGGAGAGAGAGAGAGAGAGAGAGGAAGAAAGGAAGGAAGGAAGGAAGGAAGGAAGGAAGGAAGGAAGGAAGGAAGGAAGGAAGGAAGGAAGAAAAGAAAGAAAGAAAGAAAAGAAAGAGAAAGAAAGAAAAAAAAAGAAAAAGAAAAATACACAGTGGTCTTGGATTGGGCCTTTTCTGATAACACACTTAGTGAGTGATCCAAGTATGAAGGTAGAGCACTCACTTAGTGAAAGAATGTCATTTAGTTCAGACATTCAAACTGTTGGCCTTCCTTATACAAAATTGACTCACTTTCTCTTTTTCTGATGTCAGACTGCATGTTGACGTTGTGCTAGATATTTTACAAGTCTTATTTCATTTAATTCCTCATGATAACACAATACAGTACATTTAAAATTCAGTCAACAAATAAAGAAATCAAGGTCCAGAGAGATTAAGGTAGTTGTTCGGGGCTATCTAAGAATAAGTGGCAGAGCAAAGATTCAAACTTTGGTGATTTAGATAATACAATAAATTCTTTTATTATAAGCACAATCTACAAAGTCTCATTTTACTTTAGAGTTTACTATCTCAGAAGTCATAGGTGTTTAGACTTTAGACTCCACTCTAAGTTTAATTGTTCAATTATAGCATATATTCCAAGATTTGTATTTGAAAGAATAAATGCTGTTTGAGTAAGCAATAAGATAACTGGAATTAATGACATAAAAAAGAATCTCTTTAAACATTATTGCTTTAGGCTCGGCGCCTATGGCTCAACAGGCTAAGGCACCAGCCACGTACACCTGAGTTGGCGGGTTTGAGTCCAGCCCAGGCCTGCCAAACAACAATGACAGCTGCAACCAAAAAATGGCCAGGCATTGTGGTGGGTGCCTGTGGTCCCAGCTACTTGGGAGGCAGAGGCAGGAGACTCGCTTGAGCCCAGGAATTGGAGGTTGCTGTGAGCTGGGATGCCACAGCATTCTCTCTGGGGTGACAGCTTGAGGCTCTATCTCAAAAAATAAATAAATAAATAAACATTATTGCTTTAAAAATAAACAGTTAATTTCTGAAAGTCAACTGCCAACAATTCATGACTGTGAATTCCTATGGGACATATTAGGTAATTCTAAAAGTACTTCCTTATTCAAACATTAAAAATAAAATTTCATCTCTTCATATGTAGAGCATGAAATAGTCATCAATTATCACTGCATTGCTATGTTTATAACTCAGCATCACCAGTCATCTTCTTATGAATAAAATTCCATAGTCAGAGGCCACTACAATGTCCACTTTCTTACATGACCCTTTGTGCCGTACTATTACCTTCCATTGTCATCGCCCAGCATTCAGAATTCCCACGTCCCTGCAGAACTCTATACCTCTGTATCTTGGATTCCTTCTTGGAAAAGTTCCAGTGAATAGAACTTGCATCCAGGCAGGTTGGTATAAAGAAGAGTCAAAGAGACTTGGATTTGATTCTTATTAACTACAAGGGTTTGAGAATGCATGTGAATTTCTCTAAATGTTCATGATGTAGAAACTTACTTAACTTCAAGGGCTAGGACAAGGATCAGAAATAATATCAAAAAGTGCCTGATGCACAGAGGAAATATAATAGCTGTTGCTTTTCATTTATTGTTAATATAAGGAAGCCCTTGCTAATGATCAGACCTGAACAACAACAGGATAGGCTATCTAGCTGTCTAGTTAGGGGAACATTATGACACACACACACACACAAATTTAGAAAAGGCAGGATAGTGACTAGTCCTGGATTTAGGCAAAATAAGGAATGACTATTGAGAGTTTTCTAATTCTGTTTTTCTTAAAGAATTCTCTCCTGATTTGGTCCTAACCTAGAGTTCTGATCTAGTGCTTAGAGTCTAACACAGCATAGATACTCAAAAACTTTTGTCTTCCATTTCTGCCCTCCTGTCTTCCTCTCTGTCCTCTTCCTAATGGGCTGGGAAATAAGCAACTCTAATGGACTTCTCATTTCTTCCTCTTTCTGCTTTAAAGTAATTGGACAAATTGGGCTTTATATACATAGAATAGCTTCCATAATTCAAGAAGGCAAGTCTCAGGCACTCGTGAGAGTAGTGAATGGGCAATGTTTTAGAAAGTGCATGAAATTGGGCAGTTTCCTTCACATCCCACTATCAGAGGTTTTATTGTCTTCCCTCTCTCTGGCTCCACCTACTCGACCTTACAGACCTCTCAAGATCACACCCTATTTTTCTTCCTTCTTTCTCTAAAGATTTCTTCAAATAATTCTCAGCTGTGGCCTCCACCTTTCCCACCCATCCTCTCTCCCCTGAACTACTCACAATTTAGTTTTCATCCCATCAACTCTAATAGAATTACAAAATCCCACTTTGTTCTCAATAATTATTCTTCTCTTCTAGGCCATATGTCTGCAGTATTCATTTCGATGCTCCCTATGCCTACCACAAACCCAGAAAATAGTTTTCAATTTATACATGTATTTGTCAAGTGAATGAATAAATGAATTGTCAGTGACATTAGCTTTCTCATTCTTGGGATTCCCTCCTTACCATTTTGCTGTAGTACTAAATCTCTTAGTCTTCTCAGCTGCACTCCTCTTCCTTTTGTGTTCTAGTTCTAGAAGTGGGGATTTTTGATCCTCTGGTTCCCTTCATATACTTCCCTCTGACAGCAGTAACTGTGGTTGGCTTCAAAATCTGCAGGTGCATCTTGACTCTTACTTCCTTAATGCTGCATTTGATCTGGTCAGGTTCATGAACCATGTGCGCTGCTCACTACTATCCTAAACTTAATGTGCAAGTTGAAATAAAATCAAATTCCTCTTCACTCATTCCTAATTTCCATAGTTTTGTTGAGATTATTATCATTCTCCCAGAACTCCAGGCTTTGATTCTTCTCTTGTTTTCATGTCCCTTCTTCATTAATTAGTCATTAGCTTTGATAATCCTTTAAACAGTTACCATTGCTCGACCTCAAAGTACCCGTAACCCTGCCATCCACAGTCATTCTTGACACTTTGCTAATTCTACCCCATCCTTTCCAAATATTACTTCCTCAGTGAAACTTTCAATGATCTCAATTTGTCAGGCCTTGTATATAGAATATAATTTCTTATTATACCTTTTCCTTCTTTCTAGCTGTTTTGTGCATGTATTTAAGTCATCTTTCTCTTCCATTAGACTAAAGACAACCTGAAAGAAAAATGTTTTCTATTTTTCTTTATCATTGTCTTCTCTGAGCTTCACACAGTAGCTGGCATGTGGAATGTTCTATACATATTTGATAAATAGAAAATGAATTACTAATTTCTTATTGAGATAATTACCTTTTTCCTAAAGAGATTTTATACCTGATTTAATTTTCTCTTCATGGTACCATTGAAACAGGGACATGTATAATATACTTCTAAAGAGTTTCACCAAAAGGCTTAAAATTAAAAGTGTTTTACACACTTTCAGAGTGCTTACTTTATTTGAGAAAAATGTGCTTAAGTAGTACCACAATCCTTATGAATGAATGAGGTGCTCCTATGCTTACATTAATTGAGTCATTCTTCTTTTTAAAAAAAAAAATAATGCTCCATTTTTACAAGAAACACAACCATAGTTCACATGAATCATGGTTTCAATTGTGTGCACTGTAGTTGGGGTTACACGTTTCACGAAAAACCCTAAGACACTGATTATTCTAAATTATTGGCTCTTCTTTCTCAGCTTATAACTGAACTAAGCCACAAGATAGAAGAAAATGGTTTCCACCTAGCTAAGCTGTGGTTTCTGAAGCTGCAGTTCAGTAAAGGAAGGAAACAAATGTTTACCATCCATGTTTGCAAGAGTCAAGTAGTTCTATTCCACAAATTCTCCTTCTCTGAGCTAAACAAATAATGTTCAAGTCTACAAAATGTTCTAATCTAAATTATATTTTTCTAAAAATATTAAAATATAACTAGATGCATGGGACTCAAGAGCTAAAATCAAAAGTAAAAAATGCTCTTGGTATACTTATTCAAAGCAAATTAACTGAGTCATCAACTTTGAGGATATTCTTAGTGACAGTATTAAATAAGAGAATAAAAATTGCTTTTATTCTCTTACGATCCATAAGCGCTCTTGAATAATATTATAGTCCCTCCTTTCCTTAAAAACTGGATTAAAAACGTAGTCCTACAAGTATGCAAAAGTAGTCCTACAAGTTTGCCCAAATATCACATTACTGTACTGTTATCTCCTCTGCTTTAAATAACAGTAACAATAATAGCAGCAGGCATTTTTTAGCATATATCACTTTAACTGCTTGCATATTAAAATTTATAATCTCACTTAAATCTTACAATATATATCTTAATAAATCACTGGCATTACCCTTTTGCACTTAAAGACTAGTCTTCAGAAATTTTAAGTATCTTTCTCATTTATCCACTGTTAATAAATGATAGGAATTAATGTTTTTATTCAGATCAATCAAATTTGCAAACTCACATCTCTACCTCTATGACATATTATCTCTTGATCACAGATGCCAATTTCTAAGTGATGTGGAGTCTAAACCTGGGTCCTTCAATATTCTTTTTTTCCTGCAAAGTATTTAAAAGAAGAAACAATATTTCTCCTCAGAGTATAGTTTTCAGAGCTAGGCAAAAATGAGATTGAAGATCAATTTCACTCGTTTCTCTCTATAAACCTATGCAATGTTATTTATTACCCTAGGCCTCCAAATCCTCATTGACAAAACTGGACTAAAATTTACATAGTCTTTCCTCTCCTCCTTCTATGTAGGAAATAATAATGAGCACCTTTTATGTACTAGGTATCACTGAGGATTAGGGGTAAAGTGATAGACTAATAGAGAGTGCCTTGGCCCTCATGGAGTATACAACCTAGGCCTTCTAAACATAGTCCAAAAACTCATCCCAATACATTGCTTTAAAGATATGGAACATTTTTATATTTGAAAAGCTTAATCGTTATTGACCAGACCCATTCCTAAGTAATTTATTTATTCATTTTCTTACTATTACAAAGCACTCTCATTTCCTTATTCTTAATGAGTTCTTCCAGACAGTTGCCCTGGTTTAGCTTTAGGTAATGACTGATTTATTCATTTATATATATATATTTGTTATTTAAGTAGGCATGTGTCAATGTACACACATGCACACATTCATTTCTAGAAAGGATTTGAAGTGGCTTGTTAGTTAATTTAAGAACTCTTTAGCTGGTTGCTCTTAGCAACAATCTTTAGCAGTTCTGCCTAGTTGGCCAGAACAATTTCTTAAAGAAAAAGAAGCATTCAAAATAATTTAACCAACAAATGGAAAGTAAATGACTTAATTCAGAAGAACCTACACGGGGACTGGTAATTCCAGTTTAGTTGGGATAGAGATGGTGGTGCTGAAAAACCTACCATACATAGAGAATTTTGCAGACCAGAGACCTCCTTTTCTTGGAGATCTTCCTTTCATAACTACATATCTAGCAAACCTGGAAGACCCAGATTTCTATACTAGAGCCAGGCCTTATCCTATGAAATATGTCACCAATTCTTTCCAATAGTCCTACTACAAACTATTCAGTTGTACTGAAGACTTCGGACAATACCTTGATTCTGAGGCTGTCAGAAAGATGAAAGCTGCTGTCAGTTTATAAGCAATAAAAGCAAAACAAATTCCCTCTAGCTTTAGGAAAGTAGATGGATTTAAAATAATGTAGTAAATATAGACTACTATGGGGGTTGTTTATAGTTATTCATACATCCATTAATTCTCGCACCAAGTATATATCAATTGAATTCTAGGTTTTAGTCTTTGGGACTGAAGGATTTATTTTATTTGCTCATTTAACATATATTTATTAAATACTTCATTTTCCCCTCTGCTTTCATAAAGTAGAATTCAGTAGAAATTATATGCAGCTAAAAATGCAGTATGATGTGTGTCATTGTGGGGCATGGGAAGCTTTAGGAAAAGTAGAACAGGTCCTTCTTCTTTGAAATTAACACTAGATCTCAGTTATCTAAATAATTAAACATAAAGATTATATAAGCCATTCATTCAACAAACAATGTATTGAGTATTCAGTATGCTGTAATCACCATATTAGTAGCTAGGTGTTCAAGATGTTAAGTCTGACACTTCATGGTATTTGCAGCCTTATGATAGTTCAGTTAAATATTAGTAGAAATAAGTACACAATTCCATGGGAGCAGAGATGATATGGAACCCAGGGATGTCTTTTATGAGGAGATGATTCAAACTGGGTTCCAAAGGATAAGCAGAGATTCTATTATAATTTTCTACTATAATTTCTTTGATTTCCTTCCTCCTTGAAAAGATCCTATTCATCACAAAGCACTGGGAACGTATGAAAGTGGATAAATACTTCATTTACTAAGTAAACTAATAATTTACTTGCTGGCAAGTGGAATGTTTAATATTTAAATAACAGTATAAGGTTCTAGATAACTCAGAACCAAAAGCATCTATATAGAGAGTGCCATAAGGGCTCTGAACAGCCAGATTATATGCAAGGGATAGATTTTAAACCACTCAATATGTCAAGATTATTTTTTGACAATAAGCAACTGCAGACACACTGTGTGGACCCTCTCATTTATAATCACAATTTAACATGAAATTAGATTAAATAGCATTAGGTTTGTGATCGGTAATAAGATTCTTCAAAACTTTCATTGTCTTCAAGAAATTATATCAAGTCCTGAAAATCAATATTGCAGGACTGACAAAACTCGCTTTCACAAATCTCCTTCCTCAGATAGGATGTAAGAAAGTAATCTTGCTATGTAACTAGTCACAACAAAATAAATAAAAGAAAAAAAGCTTTACCTCTGTAACTCTAATTATGTCTATTATTTCTTACATTATTAAAAATTTGATTGCACTGCAACTGAATTTGGTGTACAGCTTTCCAAAATGTCTTTAGATAGAAACTAGGTAAAATAAAACATCATCGATTAAATATGAAGAGAAAACAATTAACCTAAACTGCAGAAGAAATTTAGGGTTTATCAGACAGACTTCTCCAAAAATGCAAATAAACAAGATTTACACACTCATGCTGAAAGCTCATTCAAAATTGCAGAATATCTATGTGTGCCAGGGAAAATTAACACTTTTTAGGTTATTCTCTCTGATCAGAAAAAATAAAGAAGGTATTTGCTCAAGTTTAAGAGACAAAAAATGTGCATGAGGGTCGCTCTAATTCAAAAATTAGCAAATGCAGCTCCACAAGCAAAAACCTAGACTTTGGTTATTGGCAGAAACATGGTTTATATGAGATCAACTCTAAGTGATTTTTTTTCTGCCTCCTCAGAACCATCTAAGCCATCATTACACAGAGATAATAATTTTCATCTTTTAGCCAAAGATATATTTGGGTCCACAAATCTCTGTTAGAGAAGAGGCAAGACTTTTGGCACAGGCAAATTCTTGTTTAGTTTCTTGGCTTAACACCAAATATATATAGATGAGTGACAAAGAAGGCAAACATGAAACTGATTAGGCTGAAAGTAGGAATGTAACATCCAGGCCCTAGACTTCTAAAGTAAAAGAATGACAGGGAAAGCTGACAGAGGTCATCAGCTGGCCTACCCACATATTCCCACTGTTATCCACTACAAGAGTACAACAATCATATTTTCAAGCTAGAATCTTCTTGCAACAGGTTAGAACCCAGAGGAAAGAAGAAACCAATTCTGCCCACACTCTCTGAAACATTTGTCTATATTCATTGAACAGGTGGAATTCTACCGGACTCTGTCAGCATTTGCTCAGGGCCCAGCACAGGATTCTCTCTGCCTTTCAAGATTGAACTAGGTAACAGGTACTCATTCTAATCACAGAAATGCATAAATGAATATCAAGGGACAAGCACCAACTTCTCCCTCCCATCTTGGCAGCATCCCAGAAATATCTTGGTTCACTGCCTTGGAAACATGTCAGCCCCTAGGAAATGATTAAGAAGGAACAAACAAGGAAAAGGGAGACTTTCCCTGGGATTAGGCTCAGAAACATGGGTTTAAACCTCAGTGCCACCACCACATGCTTTGTGACCACAGGCAAGTCTTAGCATAATTTAAGAAGTATCAATATGAAAGGAACTTTAATGGACATCCAGCCTAAGTTATTTAATAACCTAACTAGTATCACAGAGAAATGGTCTTCAGCCTAATGCTTAAATGTCTCTAGTGAAAAGAATTTTCAACTCAGTGTGCTTTAGTTTCTTCATCTACAAAATCCCTCATAGAGATATTATGTTGAGGGATAAAAGATAACGCATTTCAGAATGCTGTCTATAGAATAGTGATAAACATTATTTTTAAATATGAGTAAGATCATGATTAGGATGCTCTTTCTCAATAGCCAGATAGACCAGGAACAAATACACAATCCTCATTTCAAACTGCTTAAAACCTTCATGGAAGATATTTACTGAAATTAAATGTACTACTTTTACCTGAAGAACAAAGGCACAGTTTACACAGCCTTGGTTTCCTATTTCCCCACAGCTATTACTTTTTCCTTGCAAACATTTCAAGATAAAAATTCAAAACCCCAGAGCTCTAGAGGAAGCTTGCTCTTTTTCAGCCAAAACAGGCATCCGGTTTCTACAATAAATGAGATCATCGTATCCCCACTCATACTGCTATAGATAAGAACCTGTCAGCATTTTCATTATAAAACCCTTCTCTTCCCTCTGGCTTGAGAGACCAACCATAGCAATTTGCAGGGAAAATAGCTCCAGCAAAGGGCAATGCACAAGGCTCAAGTACAGACAGAAAATGCTTTCATTTTATGGAACTCGAGATTTGGGATTAGGCAAGCCAGAGAATCCAAAGAACATTTATTTTGGATTGTCATTTGGCCTTTTAAATAAAGTTTACCAATATTTAAAATAAAATTTTCTCAGGCAGTAGCTGCTAGGAAAATGGCTGTTTAGTGAATACCTTCCGGCACCAGCACCTCTAGTGACAACAGCTATCATAACAGACACGGTCCTCGGTCTGTGCTCACTCGGAAGGCAGTTTGGATATTGGAGGCATCCTCTCACAGACTCTGAGCTAAACTCATGGGAAGGAGGAAGATTCAGCACTACTTCAAACAGGAGGAAATGGGATACATAAATAATATGCTAGGGATGAAAATAAACCCTTCCTTAGCAAAGTGATGGCACTTGGTGACTACTCAGTGACGGTGGGTTGAAAATAATTAATAGCTGATCTGGTCCAACAGTTCACTCTTTTATTTCTCCCTCTTGGGGCTGAGGTGTGAAAGTAAAGAATCTTCTTTCTAGATTATTTTGTATGATGCCAATACAAATAAAAGTGAAATGGGAAGGGACAATATCTGAGGGGATGGGAGAAAGAAAACTAATATTGATTGAATGGCTGCTACATGCCAGACACTGTAACAGTTCCTTTCTTATTTGGTTGGTATAAAAAATGCACTAAATACATCTTATCTCAACTATATGCCTAGAATGAGAAAACGAAAGTTCAGAGAAACAAAAGACCTTCCCCAAGGTCACAAAGCACCTTTCCATGCCAACCTCCACCTAAAGAACTTGCTTTCTACGTTCTATGTTTGCCCACTTCAAAGCACACTGAGGTGTGTGGCTCCCCCAGAGTACCTCTGCTGGGTCCAAATGGTAGAAGAAGGGAAAGTATAATCTAATATTTCCCTCCCTTTCTTTCTTCTCTCCCACTTCTATCCAATGAGATGACATATCTTCAATATCACTACTTTCTTATACCTTGTTCTTTTAATGCTTCCAAATAAGTATCAAACTGTAAGGATGAATGGTAAATTTGAGTTCATAGCCAAATTCTTCTTCATTTTCTGACCTAGTACAAGCCTTGAAAAGCCCAGACTAGGGAGAAGGGCAGTGGGAAGGGCATTGTGTGCTCCCACCTAGTTGTGCTCCCAAATCCAGGCACAATGTAAAGGTATATGGCATATCTCTTGGGTACAGGACACATCTACAACAGGGACTTTACTTAACAAATGCCAATTTTGTAACCCAATTGTTTATACACTCATATTAATCTGAAATAAAACTAAAAAAATAAAAGCCCAGAGTAAGTTCAGTTACCTCCAAAAAGCCTTCCCTAAGGATATCTAAAGCAATCATTGACCCTTTTGTTCTCTTTTGTCCTTCAATAGGCTTCCAACCCCATTGAAGTATGAGGCTATTTTTTATTTATTTATTTATTTATTTTTATTTATTTATTTTTGGGGACAGAATTTCACTTTGTCACCTTTGGTAGAGTGCTGTGGCATTACAGCTCACAGCAACCTCCAGTTCTTGAGCTTAAGTGATTCTCTTTCCTCAGGCTCCCAAATAGCTGGGACTATAGGCGCCTGCCACAACACCCGGCTATTTTTTGTTGCAGTTTGGCAGGGGCCGGGTTTGAACCCACCACCCTCGGCATATGTGGCTAACGCCCTACTCACTGAGCCACAGGCGCCGCCCCA
This sequence comes from Arctocebus calabarensis, assembly GCA_963573935.1. Lineage (NCBI taxonomy): Eukaryota > Metazoa > Chordata > Mammalia > Primates > Lorisidae > Arctocebus > Arctocebus calabarensis. The sequence goes on along the minus strand of CAUYON010173805.1, from coordinate 25,693 downwards.
TGGCTATTTTTAAAATATTAACTATTTTTGTGGATCTTCACTTGATGTTGGTTGTACATATGAAGAGCCACTATCACATAGAGATTAATAGTTTTTTAAATGGATTTTTTTTGAATAGTATGTAGGCTAATTCACATAAAGTCCTTAGAATAAAACCTTGTGCTTGGATAACCAAAAGGTGCTAGTCCAAACTGTTTTGTTGTTTGTTTTTACCATGTGTATTTCATAGCACTGGCTCACACCCAAACTGAAAGGGTCCCAAAGTAGGGACTACCTTACTGTGTCTGAATATTACCATAAGGTACCCACTATCATCCTAAGCATAATAGAAATGATCAAGAGCGAGCCAAAATTTTGTTAACGGAATACTATAGCTACATTTCTCCAAATAGAGAATTTCACCAAACCACCTTGAAGAAATTTGGAGATATGACACCAAGAAAAAAAAAAAGCCTCTTACTCTTCATAACAAACCAATTGACATGTTAGTAGCTACCATCATATTTGAGATGTTAGAAGTGATATTATTGTTATTTGATAATATCATTATTTGGATATATTATAATGATAAATGCATATCTATAATGTATGGTTAGTTTAATCTATAATGTGAAAGTTAATACACTCACAATGCAATGGACCAGCATTGTAGAGATTATGGCTATTTTCAGTGTGCTCATTCATCAAAATAATTTAAACCACCTTGGAAAATTGATTAAAATTTTAGTTTTTGACATACACAAAAATCAAGACACAAAAAGATCTGTGTGGATGGAAACAAATGCAGCCCTCCCAGCAACACTGATAAAGCTGAGCAAGTTGAAATTTGCACAGGTGAATTAGAAAGGGCACTGTTGACTATGTTTTTTGGAATTGAAATAACGGTCCCATTGAATTGACACAGTCTGTCTGAAAACTTTCACAGAGACCTGTAATGAAATACCATCAAAAAATGTATTTTATATTAGAAATTATACACAAAAATTGAAGTTCAAACATATTACCTTATTTATAAGATTTTCAAAAACCATTATTTAGGACAACATTCTTATTCCATTTAACCTAACCATTTAAATTAACAGGGGAAAGTTATTATTGTACTCTCTATCATCACTGCAATGTACACTCTGTTCATAATCTGAGATGAATATTCACCTATGTCAATACAGACGAAAAAGTCAATAAAATAGCTTTGAATTTTTTCCTCTGTGGTACATCTAGAAGTATGATCCATGGTTTATAATGAAATAAATCCATGACCTATGAGAAAATAACTTTAAACTACAACAAGATTTCTATAGTATCAAAATTCAGTTATATTTATTCTTTCTTTGCTTTTCCATACCTTACTAGACAATAAGGACTTCTTAGTGATGACTTGTCCAGGCACCTCACCCCAGATAATAAAAGTTGTAAAATTGAGGGTTCTCCACAGAAACTGAACCAGTAGGAGATGTATAAAGGGTGCCAAAAAAATGTATACATATTTGAAGGAGAGGAAAAAACTGTATTAAAACTGGAATAGTCAATGTATACCAATAATAGTGCATACAAGTCATGTTTGAGCATCTCTTATAACTGCAGACGTCAAACTGGACTTGAGTATTCTAATTTTAATGTAGGTTTTCCGTTTCTTAAAATACTTATAGATTTTAGGCACTCTGTGTATATAGATATATGTTTATATATCTAAATCTATTTCTTTTTTAAAGTGGGAAAATTTTTACTTATTTTATTTTTTATTTTAAATTAATATGAAAGTAAAAATTTTTAGATGACATTGTTCTCACTTCCAAGGCAGTGTTCCAGCTGTATAAGAACCCCTCACTTAGGGGCTGTGGTAGACACCCACGCATTGTGCCCATTAGGCAAGATTCTACCTCGATTTCTATACACCTGAATCTTCTTATCCATATATATGCATACATGTATGTCAATTGGTTACCATGATTACTGGGGCTAAGTCCCAAGAGCTGTGGTCAGTAAGCTGGAGACTGAAGATATGTGGTTCCAGTCTTACCCCAAAAGTTTGAGAAACAAGAAAGCTCGTGTATAAGTCAGTAGGAAACCAGGGAGACTTAAAACCAAAGAAGAGCCAAAGCTCCACTGCAAGTCCAAAGGCCAGAAAATGCCGATGTTTCAGCTAAAAACAGTCTAGTGGGAGGTTCTCCTCCTTACTCAGCCTTTTGGTTCTGTTCAGGTCTTCAGTTGGTTGGATAAGAGCCACCCACATTAGGAAGGACAATCTGCTTTACTCAGTCTGCAATTCAAATGTTATTCTAACCCAGAAACAACGTTGTGGGAACAGCCAGAATAATATTTGACCAAATGTCTGCACATCCCAGAGTAACACATCAAGTCACACCTAGTCTAAATGTCAGAGATGTGATCTCTTAGAAGTTTGATAACATAAGAGGTTCTCAGAGGCAAAATGTTAAAAGAAACTGACAAGTATAACCAAATATACACCATTTATTTTTTCACTTGTATGGTCTTTCAACATGTATGAGCACTGTATTACTCATTTTATTCATTCAAAAGTATCTACCCACTGCCTTTTATAGAGCAGGAATAGTGCTATTTACTGGATTTTACAGTAGAAGAAGACTTCTATACTAAATGAGTTATATACTAAATGAGTATAATATGGTCCTTGTTCCTAAAAGAACTTAGATAAACAGACAGGCAAACAGAATTTATAACCGAAAATTACAAGGAAGATGCAGAGATTAGGTGCCAGAGGAGTTCAGAGATAATTTACTTCAGAAGGGATTGGGGGTAATATTTATGGACTTCTATATGGACTTCTGAATTTTACTTGGATGTCCACAAGTGAGTCTTCATAAAGTCTGAGATTCACCAGGATCCTGAATTCTGTGACTCAACATTCCTTTTTCGTGAATGTATTTTAATGGCAGCTAAAAGTTAACCATCGTTATGTCTTGATATTAGGATTTTACTCTCAAATTATCTATGATTAAAAGTAAAATCTTTGCAAGACCTTGAACTGGCAAGAATACATTGTTTAAAGCAGATAAAGGCCCTTGCAGCAAGCTTGTTTTGAGACAGCACCTCTTTCACTTATTAGCTCATTTTTCATTTTCTCTTTCTGGGTCAGGTTTAATCTAGAATTTTTGTTTTGGTGTGAATTATATAAACTGCTAGATTCTGTCTTTTGTAGTGTTAAAACACTTTAATAATGTGTTGGCAGGTTAAAATGCACCTCATTTACTAATGGATGAATTTCAATGTGCTTGACTGAACACTATTCAGATGACTCTGTCAATAATCTCGACCTTTTTCCCCTACATGAAAAACAGTTTTAATAAAATGGAAGAAAATCACATATTGAATATTTATCACATACAAGTCATTGTACTAAATATGTTCATGTAATATCTTACTTGTTATAACAGTCCTAAAAGAATGGTGTTATTTTTCTTGCTTTTAAGAGATAAACTTTGTCAGTTTCTCCTTTCTCACTTTGATTCCCAAAACTACTAGTTCATAGTTAGAAGTCAAGGCACCGAAGAATAACACTGAGTTAGAAGTGAGGAGACCTGACTCTGTGACTTGCTACCTGATCTTGAGTAAGTCACTCCTATCTATATAATTTAATAAGCTCATGTGGAAAGTGGTAGTGTGAATACTATAAGAAATAGTGTGTTGGACCAAACTCCTCTCAGATGAAGTAGCTTTGCAATACAGCTGAGTCCTGTGACAAGAGTACCTTGCATATATATTCAGGTACATCCCCCCCAAAAAATGTGTGTAATTGCAAATTGACTCACAGCTGAAAGGCACTTCAGTGTAGGAACCTGCTATTTGAAAGAATGCTACAGTTATTTTGGTGTTGAGTTGGCCCTAGACCTAATCTGCTTAAATTCATATTTGGGTCTACTACATATTTGGATCTAGGCAAGTGACTTAAATCACCCATGCCTCAGTTTCCACATCTGTAATATAGGGGCAACTACTTACCCATCTCAAAGGTTTATTGTGAGGATTGAGTTGCCATTTGTAAAGCATATAGAACAGCGTCTGGTATGTGGGAGTAGGTCAGTGTGTGTGTGTGTGTGTGTGTGTGTGTGTGTGTGTTGGGACAGGGATTGATGTCTTGGCAATGTAAATAGCTGTCTCACGAATGTACTCACTTTGAACATCTGAGTTTTTTGAGTATTGGATATTCTTAAACCAGGACATACTAATATAGTCATGGTACTCCCATAAATTTAAAATTTAACAGAATTTTAACCTTATTCACAGGAGGAAAACTAAACTTTTTATCATTTTTAAACTCATAAAAGAAAAATATTATCTCAAGTTGAAGAATAACATAAAAAGTAACTTGTGGCAGTGCAAATTTGCATAGCTATCTTTTAAAAAAATGCAGCAATAACCATCATCAAACATCTTAAAGTATTTTCAAAATCTGATTTAATAATTTTACTTATTCTATCCTATCAAAAGTAAATACTTTAAAACCCCCCAAAGACTTATGACCCTAGGCACCTATTTTATGTTATATTTACTTGTAGAAAATTTGAGGGAGAAAGCATGTAAATTTCTAAAGATAACTATGGTTAATTGTTTTATAGCTATTAAAGTATGTTCACAGAGTCTAATAAAAACTAGAATATTCAAATGCAAACCCAATATAATTATAACTACATTTTAAAAATAAGTTATGTATAAGTCAACAAAACCAAAATAATACCAGGAAAATATGAAAACATACACTAAAATATTAATAGATTTTATTTCTAGTTCTCTAAGGTAAGTATTTCTAAAATTATTTTTACTTCTGAATTTTTATCTTTTCTAACGTATTTATATGAACATATATTACTATCAAATGAAAAAAGAACATCAAATTGTCAAACTTTGTCAATATTCAAAATACATACATATAGGAAAATTGTTCTATCAATGGCAAAAGTATGTGGCACATCTTTTGAGAGTGGGACACAATTATAAGAGGAACTTTAACTGACAAATGCAATCAGTGTAACCTAATTCTTTGTGCCCTCAACGAATCCCAAAATAAAATAAAATAAAATAAATATATCATTAGTTGGCTCCTCTTTTATAACTATGTTAGTCACAGTTAAATAAACAAAAGAGGAAACAAAACCACTTCTCTGCCACTGGGAACTGTCCACCAGGCAGGTGCTGACAGGCCCTCAGGGAGCCCACAGCTCACTGCCCCTGCCTCATTCTCCTCTTCATTCCCACTTTCCCCTTCCCGTCATGCTATTACTTGTTCTATTTGCCTTCCTTCTCCTGCTTTTTTCTCAGTTTGCCTGATAACTATGAATATTGAAAAAAAAAACACTTTTAAAACACCTAAATAGTGCCTAGATATTTAATAAACCCAAATTCTTTTGCCCCCCTTTTTAATTTCTGTACATCCCTTTCTCCTTTCAATTCCCTCCTTTTTGACAGTTCTTCCACTTTGTGCTGCTTCTTACTCCTCCCTCTCCTCTCTTTTGGAGAGCAGCCCTGTAGAATAAAGACAGGTTGCTTCCTACCAGATGATACCTTTCTTCTGAGGGAAAGGACAGTTAGTGAAATGTCTGAACATTCATCAGAAAATAACAAATTCCAGCGCAGAGCCCGTAGCTCAAGTGGCTAAGGCACCAGCCATATACACCAGAGCTGGCAGGTTCGAATCCAACCCTGGCCTGCCAACCAACAATGACAACTACAACCAAAAAATAACTGGGTGTTATGGCGGGCACGTGTGGTCCCAGCTACTTGGGAGGCTGAGGCAAAAGAATCACTTAAACCCAGGAGCTGGAGGTTGCCGTGAGCTGTGATTGCACAGCACTCTACTCAGAGTGATAGGCTCTGTCTCAAAAAAAAAAAAAGAAAGAAAGAAAGAAAAGAAAATAACAAGTTGCAAAACTCTACAACATTATCAAACTTTTTATTAAAGGTACCTGATATGGCCTAAGGTTTTGATATTTTGATTCATTTAAGTGATTATATTAACAAATGAGTATTAGGAGAAAGAGAAAAGTTCTCTAAAGTTTTAGTAATTTTTAATTGAATATATTTAAGGTATACAAAATGAGTTTTGGATAGACATAGTGAGATGGCTACTACAGTTAAGACAATTAACATATCCACTAAGGCACAATTACATTTGGGGTGTGTGTGTGTAAGAGCACATAAAACCTACTCTTTTAGCAAATTTATAGTATGTAATACTATATAATAATACTACTAACTAGAGTCCACATGCTGCACATCCGACCTTATCAACATCTGTACTTATTCAACCTCCATAAATGCAACGTTGTGCTTTTTGGCCTACATCTCCCCATTTCCGCCCCATCCCTTAGAACCACCATTCTATTCTGTTTCTATATAGTCTACTTTTTAGTGATTCTACATTTAAGTGAAATCACGTACTATTTTTCTTCATTTCTCTAGCTTATTTCACTTAGTATAATGTCCTCAAAGTTTATCAATGTTGCTGCAAATTTTTTAAGGCTGAATAATATTATATATATATATATATATTCATGTGTTTATATACATATAGGATATTATATAGAGAGAATAAATAGAATGCGACATATATACATATGTCTGTATATATATGTGTGTGTGTGTGTGTGTGTGCGTACATATATATATATATATAGAGAGAGAGAGACCATAACTTATTCATCTGTTTACCTTTCAAAGGAAACAAGTTTTTTTCCATATCTTGGCTATTGGGAATTATTGTAAATATTTCTGCAATGAACAGAGTGCAGATATCTCTATGAGATGCTGATTTCACTTCCTTGGGTTTGTATTCACTAGGGGGATTATTGGGTCATATGATAGCTCTATTTTTAGTACTTTTAGAAACCTTCATTCCCTTTCCATAAGGGCCATACAAATTTGCATTTTTACTAACAGTGTAAAAAGATTTCTTTTTCTCCATACTCTTGCCAACGTTTGTTTTCTCTCTCTCTTTCCTTTTTTTTTTTTTTTTTTGTTATAACCACCATCCTACAGTATAAGGTAACATCATCATTGTGGTTTTGATTTGCATTTTTCTGATGATTAGTGATGTTGAGTACCTCTCTTCATGTACCTATTTGCCATTTTTATATCTTCTTCAAAGAAATGTAAGTCTATGAGCGTTGCCTGTTTTTTTAATGAGTCATATTTCAGTTACATTTTCTTCTTAATTAAAAATATAAAGCAAAGGAATACTTGAAGATAACATTATAGTTTATAAAGTACTTTTAGAATACTAGGAAAAATTTAAAAAATTGCACCTTTTTATGATTATGTGGTTTTGCCTTGCAAATTTTGGCCACTGGGAAGAGGACAGTAATAGAAGGGGAACACACAGGAACTCTGACCTTGAATGCAGCAATGAGCAAAATCAAGGAAGTAGACATAATATTTAGGCAGGACTTAAAATTACCTTCAGATCTTGGATCTCTGTAGGTGTAGAAAGTAAAGTAAAGGTAAATCTGATACCTACGCTATGATTATGACATAAAACTACTTTTGGTGGAGGGAACCCTTTTTAGAACTCTTATCTACAGAAAGTCCATTCCCATAAAGAGGCTTACATGTATAATAAGGGACTGTGGCAAAAAAGATGATTGATATAACAGAAATACCTTTTCTGGAACAATGGTATTTTGGTTTCTCTCATGAGAACTTAAGGTCAGTTTGGAATGTTGGTATTCTTCATGTTTGGGAAAGGAGTGGATTTACTTTTCTCAACAGTTTTGGAATTCTTGCAAGAAAGGAATGTACATTTGTGTTTCTAAAGACTATCACAGTGCCAAGGATAGAGCAAAGCATAGAAAGACAGTCCATATTTACAGCCATAAGTTAACCAAATTGGATAACAGCTAGGATGCAGTAAGGGGGACCCTAGAAATGGCTAAATGACAAAATAAAATAATTTTGAGTTTCTACTTTGAAAGTTCATGTAGCAACTTTCAAACTATTCCTAAGTTTGGGATAATAAGGACAAATAATTTTAGTGTTTTAGAAACTGATAGTCTGGCCTACATATTAATATGGTTTTATACTTTGTCTAAAAATGGAAATAAATATCCATTCTACTAATATTATTTTTATACTTACTGAATAATATTGGAATGACTGCACATTTTTTGGAGGTTTCTTATTGATATCAATTTCTCCAGGTCCTTTTTTTCCCAACAGTTATTTAAATTCCACCTTCATTGTTCAAAGATCAAACTAAAATTCTTATTGTATCTTTTTTCTTCAATTCAATACTACAAGTAATATAATCATCTGTCATATCATTTGACTTTGAGAACACAGAGAAGAGGAGCTGTTCATTGCCATATCTCCACTGCCTAGTGTAGCATTAGTGGTGTAGTCAATGAATGTTTGCTGATTAAATGGAATAATAGTGCCAGTTTTCCATTAGTTTTCATAAATACACTTTACTTTGTGAATGTCCTATCAATAGATAAATGTTTCTATATTTTATATAAACAGTATAAAGCAGAAAAAATAACTTTGGAGAAAGTAGTGATTAAGTTCATAACAAAGATGTAGAATTTATTCAAAAAACAATGTGAAAAGGGTTCTCTTAGAAGTGATAAGGCCCTCTCAGTGGAGCTGTAAAACTATTCAAAATCTTATAAAAGAAACAGTCGCACTAAGCACTGAGTGCATCTCTTTAAAATTTTATTTCTCATTGTGACATGGTAATATATATTACAGTAGTTATTACCATGCCCATTTTCCATCTGAGGAAACTGAGGGTTAGATATATAAATAAGTATAAAATCTAGTTTTGAAACACAATGTTATCTGAGAGGCAAGTTTTCCACATTAAGTTCTGTTGTCATCTAATGTTGAAGAACTTCACTAGAGCAAGGGTAGAATGGAAGATTCTAGAATTCTTTCCATATCTAAAATTCCAAGGTGAGAGCCTTCCATCAACCAATCTGTAATAAGCCGTCTGTTACATACGGTAATAAAATAATTGATCCCACTACATAGGGCTTTTGAGCATTATCTTATTCAAATAATTGGGAAAATAAGGCAGAATAGACTTTCTAAAAATATTATTTCACTTTCATTGAGTGTTAATTTGTTTTTCAAAGAGCATCTACCATCAGACATAGGTGTTGTACTCTATTACCATGAATCTCTCTCACAAAGTGAATGTGTTAAACCATAATGCTAAAAGACAGAAAACTTAAAGAAAGTTAAACTAACTCAATTCCCAGCCTTTAAAAAAAATGTACATGCTTGTAATTATTTTATTTCCCTCCAATATAGCTTAAAAATCAGGCCAAACATAAAAGCATGAAACAAACTTCTTTGAAAATGAACTTGAAGAGGTGAATACATATTCAACAACATTCTCTACGCCAATTAGTTATCTTATTTGATTTTTAGCTTGTGTTTAATTTCCCTTGACAAGTAATTCACTTTTGTTAATAATCATTTAGCACAGCAAAGCAATTCTCAAAAGTTCACTGAAATGGATTTTAAAGAATAGCCATTTCTAAGATGCTACTATAAATGTAGTTAGAAGAAAAAGTAGATAGAAGCATAAGTCGGGTAGCAGATTGTGTAGGGAGGGGACATAACTACTTAGTTATTGGAGCTATTCATTCATGTACATCTTTCTGACACTGATGAACACACAACCTTCCACAATTTAAGCACTTTGAGGGGAGATTAAAAGATTATTCTGAGTAATTTTTTTTAACCTAATCCAAAAGTGCAACCTATCATATTGAGGGGAAAAAATAAATCTAGGCAATAACTTTATCATTGAATGGTGGGATCACACCTACGGTGCATAAGGAAAGGGTACATGTTGGATTTATTAAGTATAGAGTATAAATATCTTAACACAATAATTAAGTAAACAAGATGAGGCATATGTTAACCAGTGTGATGTAAATGTTCCTAATTCTATATGAAATCAGCACATTGTACCCCATAAATGCATTAATGTATACACGATCTATGTGTTTATGATTTAATAAAAAATAAAAGATTTTATGAAAAATATCATCAAAGAATATTAGAGCTCAAGGAGGTCTCAGAGATCACCTCTTCGTTTTATAGATGAAAATCAGAGCCTCAGAGGGGAGAGAAATTCTCTAGGCGTATCCAGTATGAGAGTCACAATCCGAATTCCCAGTTTTTCCTTAAACCTCCACTTCCTCTGATCTCATCCGTGAATTTCATTGTGTACACATCATTAACTTTCTGCCTAAGGGGCTTACCAACAGTCTGATCCAATCCTGCCCTTGTCTTTCAGAACAACAAAGTTTACTTAGTGAAGTGAATTTTCACTTAATTGCATATGAAGCTCTGTTTCCTTACAGAGGCACCATAGTGGCCACAGTAATTTTTTCTTTATAAATAAGTTGGACAAATCCGCCAGCTTTTCACAGTGAAAAGAAGTGAAGGTTTATACCTCAGAGTAACAGAGCAAGCAGTCAGACCATTAATGAACGGGCTAACAAACATCAAGTTCTGTGCGGGGAGTGCAACATCAGGTCCAGCACAAAAAGTGCAGTTAACGTATTTCAGACAAGGAGCGATAGATGCACGATAACCTGTTTTTAAAACCTTCAAACCTCATTTCTTTGGGAACACCAATCATCTTTATAGAAATCTGGGGTGGGACGGTTATACCTACAAACTTCACTGAGTAACTGTGCCACGTAGTGATACAATTTCTGCTTGTTGATTTCAAGTGGATTGTAGAAATTCAGAAAAACAAAGAAACAAAAGCACAGAATTGGGGGCAGCATGAGCCTAGCTCTAGATTTTCTGTCTAAAATAAAAATAAGCATCTCGTTTTTAAAAGTGCCAACTTGCAAATTTTTATGCATTCAGTTTCACCTGGAGTACATCTACCACCCTAGCTATCCTGCAGGTTGGCCCAAAGTGTTGAGGCTACAGGCCATGGTAACCTGAGATGAGTTCAGGAGCTCCCAAATCAGCGGCCAGGAGCCTAGTCACCAGCTACATGCACAGGAGATCCGAAGCAAAGAGCCACTCAAGGCGCCTCCTTCCTGTGCCTCACCTGCTTGTGGAGCCTCTGTTAGAGACCAGGGTCCTGTCACCACTGACTTATCGGCCCAACACAGGATGCCAGAAAATCGGTGCGCTCTCCTGGCCCCAACCCCAGCAGTCTCCCAGAGAGCGCAGAGCAGCCGTAGCTTCCGTCACTCTCCCAACAGGCAGACACATAAACAAACAACAAAAGGATCTGTTCTCTCCCAGGGAGGCAACATGCATTAAAAAGACGTTACTCTCTTCCTACCTTGCATCCAAACATCAACGACAAAGTGTTGTTGGTACAAGCAACTTTGCAGTGGCAAATCATTGGTGTAAAACAGTCAGGGTCCTTAACAACAGGGCACATTCCTTCCGGGCTGCGGCAGTGGCAGCTCGCTGGGGGACCCGAACACGGTGCTCTCCCGGCACATGGAGCAATAGCCTAGACCAAGTGGCCGCTTCGATCGCTGCCCCCTGCGCCCCGCGTGGCCATCCCGGAACCCGGGTGCAAGCAACGCCGCGGCCAAGCACCAAGCGTCTCGGGGTCTCTCTTCCCTAGGGAACGAGGCGTGGGGGGGTGGGGTGGGGGAAGAGACAGAACCTAGAAGGGGTTCCCCAAAAACCTGTGGCAAATTTAGGGGAGGTTAGAAAAAAATAAAATAATAAAATAAAGGGAGCGAGGCGCTTAGAGGAGGGTTCAAAGGAGGTGGGGCAGTATTAGCATGTAAAAGGATGTGCCCGCCTACTCGCCCCAGTCACACAAGATTGTCATGCGAGCTGAAGGGGGTTGAAATTATTCCCTCAGAAAGCTGTTGGGGGGGGGGGGAGAGAAAGAAAGAAAAAAAAAAACTACCATACTGCAGCTCTCCCGGTTTGGTAAAAAGCCAGTGGCTTGCTGCAATCCAGAGTCACCGTGGCGGAGCGCTGGCCGGGCAAGTGGGGTGGGAGGGAGGAGCCGCCAGAGGGAGCGAGCGCAGAGCTCTCCGGCCTGGCCCCGGCTTTGGGCGCCCCGGGTGCCACCAGAGTCCCTGGCGTTGGAGCATGGGACCTGCCAGCGCTGCTGTGACCCAGAGACCACACTTGGCCCACATCGCCACTGCTGCCCAAGTGTGGATGACCTCCGAGGACGAGTTTCCAGGAAGAGGAGGCCAGTCCAGAACCCTGCGGGGAAGATCTTCCCGGCCCACTGACAGCCTCCCTAGGGGCATGGCTAGAAGGAAGTCTAGGGTAGAAATGGACTTAAAACGGTTTCACTAATGCCCTAAGCCCTGGACTTCCAGTTTAGCGAGCCGACTCACACCCTGGATAGTAAAAGCGGCCTCAGAACCACTCTTTTCAAATTTAAAGAAGTGTTTGCCCTCTCCCCACCTTGATGTCTATGAGACTCCAAGAAGCCCCAGAAGTATTTATGTTGTTCCGGAAGTATGAATGACAAGACCGATGAATGCTTTATTGTGTTTTTTTCCTTTTTCAACTGAGGCTGTCAAAATTGCAAAAAGACCAAAAAAATCAGCATGTGGCTGGCACAGCTGCAGAATTGCTTATTGAAGAAAAAAATGTGATAAGAAGGGTGTGGGGTAGGAAGTGGGTAAAACTAGCACTATTTGGGTGCCACCTGGGCGCCTGGCGCTATGCCTCACAGATGGTTGGTGGAAAGGGAGCAAAACATAAGTTTGCAATCAGATTGTGGCTCTGGTGCTGGGTGTAGCTATGTGTAAGTACGTCACTTACATTATCTGAACCTCTATTTGCTTATCTGCAAAGTGGGCCTTAGTAACCCCTAAGCTAGCTAAGTGATGGTGAACACCACCTTCCTATGTAAACCCCAGTACTTGGTTGCTGTTCTTAATGTACATTTCTTATTTCATGCCTTAGCTTAAAGGTAGATATTATTGGACATAATGTTTCTAGGGTAGGAAACTGAGGACCTTAGGATTCCACATGTATCATTTACCCAAGTCACATAATCAACAAGCCATGAAGATTAGGTTGAAAGAAAAGCAATAGAGTTTAAAAAGTAACATCCCAAAAGACATTGCATACTTCTTCAAAGCCTCCAGATACATTTGGGTAATGAATGAATCTGGTAAGTCCAAATGCCTCTCTCTAATTGGGTCTTAGATTCAGATCCCATCTGAAACATACGGCAATGATTTAGTCCTCACTATCCACCCCAAAGTCTGTTGGAACTCCATCTTCCTGATGCAGTTGCATCAGAATATTGGACTATTTATACTCTAAATTAATAAGGGTCCCAAAATCACTATATGCTTTGTCCTTATAAAGTTTAAATATGACAGTAAGAACAAATAATAGAACTTGCATACTATCAAGTCAAATGCAATGCCTTTAGGCCTTATAAACTTTCTTTCGCCAAGCCATATCCATAATATACCACCTCCTCCTCTTCCAGTTAAAGGAAACTAAACCCAACTATGTCAGAATTCCCTGAGATTTTTGTTAAAAATATCAATATCAGGCCCACTCCCAAATTCTTGTTCTACAGGCCAGGAGAATGCCAATGAATCTGTATTTTTTAATCAGCATGTTTGTGAGCGGGATGTAGATTCTCCCATTGAAATTAAGACCTCTTATAAGGCAAATCAATAAGGAACAAAGTATAAGCAAAAATCAGCATGAAAAGACCTTCAAAGTTCAGTTAAGCCTGGTTCTAACTGAAGAGAGCAGCCATGCCTCAGGCTCCGGGATTCTTACACTAAGTGCAGAAGCCCTTACCTAGTGGACTTTTTATCAGGAATCAGGACTGATTCAATCCGGAGATGATCTGGAGGCTTCTGGGACTCTAGAGGTCTAATATATATTTACTTACATGTACTAAGTCACATATGGGGAGCAGAACTCTGGTCTGATGCTTCTGTGAAATTCTGAAGTCACATTTATAAATTAAGTGTATTCCTAAGCATTTTATTTCTTTATTTTACCATCAAATCTGTGATTGTGTGAGCATGTCCACCTACAGAGCGTCTATAGTTATGGCTGTTTTTTCCAAAAGAGAATAGATTCTAAAAGGGTTGTACAATATTTCCCTTATTCATTAGCCTATAATTTGGATTTCAAACACTGCCAAAGTATTGTATGCTCTATATTGTGATGTTCCAATAATATCTAACACAGTCTTTCCCTAAAGAATTACCCAAGCTAGGGCTGACCTCCTATTCTAGGGCAGTACTGAAGGCTGCTGTGTTCAAGTTATTACCCATTTTACAGTTTGTGCTGGTTTAGATTAATAAAGCTAAATGAAGAAATATAAAGCAAAATGTATATTTGATTTCCTTGATTTTATAAGTTTAATTTTAATCAATAAGAGTTCATTCCTCTATACATTTCTACAGAGAGTGTGTGTGTGTGTGTGTGTGTGTGTGTGTGTGTGTGTGTGGCATCTGTTTATAAGCATTTGCTAAACGCTTTTCTGTAATTTTTGTTTCTCAATAATAGCTCTGGGGTGAATTGAAGGGGGAATTAGGAGGAAAGTGGTTTCCATGACAATGCATTCCATAGTTACAGCCAGTAACTGCTATGGTTAAAAAAATGAATTACTGTTACCTTAAGATATATTTGGTCTAAAAAGCACTAATTTGGGAGTGTACTGCATGGGGGTGTATCGCAATACTTTTAGGAAGAGATATTACTAGGGAATGGAAGAAAATGATACATTCATCTTAATAGTCAAAATAACTACCCTTAAGTAGACACTCAATGAGAGCTAACATTTATATTCTTCCTAATAATCTTCAGTTTTATCAAATGACATATTACAGCTATACATTATTAAACATTTTTCCTAATGATGATTTTCCTCAAAATGAACTCATAATCACAAAAAACAAGATTATCAGTAAATGTGACCAATGTTTAGTTTTAATCTTTTCATTTATTGTTATTATTATTATTCCTAGTGAGAAATTGAGACAAGGTAAGAGGCAACAGCTAGTTACTCACTTTTTTTGCCTTTGTTGATCCTTCCCATAACAATGTGTAAATAAATGTTCATGTTGGAAGGAAAAAGGTAGATTAGCCATGGTCTTCCTTTATACTGACTGCGTGACTTTGAGCAAATCACTCAGTCCCTCTGGGCCTCAATTCCCTATCTATTAAGATGAAATGGGTATACGAGATCATCTCTGAGGTTACTTTTAATGTGTAAATTCTCTAAGTGGTTTTTAAGTTTAATTAATTAAGTTTTAAATGTTTTTTAAACTTTTAAAAAAAGTTTTAAATCAAATAAATTTTAATATTTAAGTTCTCTTCCAAATACAAGGAAATATACTATATTTACTTACTATATTACTTACTAATTGATATGCACTACTATCATGCTTGTTATATACACTGTTCTAAATTCCCTTTTGTGCTGGAGACAGATTCTACTGATGAGAGTTCATTATATGTAACTCTTTCTCATTCTCCATTCGGTGACATCACACTAGTAGCTTTGAATCTGCCATGAGAGACTACGTATATCACATCAGTTTGTGAGTATTATTAATCAAAACTTTTTCTTAGAGAAACTTTTACCAGTATAACTCTAATTTAAGTACTTTGCTTACACTCACTTATTTAGTTATCTCAACCATTCAGTCTTATAAAAAGAGAAAAGGAAAAGAGAATCACAGAGAGATTAAATAATTTGCCTAAGGTAATAAAACTGGCATATTGGTCAGCTAAATGAATACAGTAACAAAAAACATTGATGGCTTGCAGCCATGAATGTTTATCTTTTCCTCATGTTAGACATCCTTCAGAGCTTGGCTGTTACTCGAGTCCATGTTGGCCCATGGAGAGAAGAACAGCCTCTATCAGGAACATGATGTTCTCATGGCAGAATAAAAAATGATCTATGTTGAATATGAATATGTGGTGGCTTTTAAAACTTCTGTTCAGACATTAAAAATATATTCCTGCTCATATTTTATTGGTCATGGAAGGTCATGTGAAAAGGTCAAGATAACCTTTTCAGAAAAAGGAAGGCAAGAATATTGTTAGCAGTAATACAATAGAACACAGATTACTTAGTAATAGCATAGAAATTTGAAGCCAAGCAATCTGACTTAAGGATTTAAACTCTTAACAAGTAGTCCATTTTACCTGTCACTAATAGCTCACACATCCCAATTTTTAATCTACTTTCTATACTATTGATACTTAGTAACTCTTTGAAGGAGTCCTTCCCTATGGCTCTCAAAGGAAACACACCAACTTTGCAGCCAATAAGATGCTCTAGGTTTTGCCATTAATAGCTGTGTAATTTCAATCTTTAAATCACATTTCCTCCCCCTCCTTCCTTCTGCAAATTGAAGTCCATCTATTCTCATTTAATCTTTAGTAGAGACATTTTCATGCAAGTGGAACACGTACTATTTTTTTATCGTTGAGTTTCCTGAAACATGCAAGGCAGTGAGGGGTATTAATATATCTTTCTGTCATCGACGAGTTTACATAAAATTTACTTTGAAATAGAGCTAACAGTAGCTCTTCCTAACAGTAGGAATTATATGTAATTAAGTAATAATAAAGGTATGTAAAGTCTGCATGATGCTTGACAAATCTAGTTAGTGTCATTTCCTATTCTATAAAATGGTAATAATGCTACGAGATGCTATCAGGCTTAAATGAGATAAAGCAAAATGCCTGCCACCCTTATCTGGTTTGTGTTGTCACTCAGTACTATGTAGGGGTTTTGTGTTAATTTTCTGACTTTTTAAAATAAAAGTTAACAGGAAACAATAGACAAACTTATCAGACTCACTCAATGTGTACACTCTATACTGAACAATGCTAAGACTTTAACTTTTTATTCACAAATTTTACTCTCGCAATGACTCTCAGACATTTGCCCAATTCTTCCATGCCCTTCTTATTGAGGGACACAGCTGCAGAGAGGCTCTGTCAGTAATATCCATCATGCTTCCCCCATAATTGTCAACTTTTTGTAATTTCTGAGCTCCCTACATCCACTCACCTGCCCCCAAGTACAGACTCCTTTGGTCTAATCACACACACGTAGTGACTCTTGGCTTTCATTTACCTGATCTTTACTTGAAATCATTTTCTTCTTTAGTTGGAGTATAGAATAATTATTCAATGAATGAATGAATGAAGAACAAATAAATATGAGAGAGAAGCCAGGCTTTCCACCCGGGTGCCAAGTGACAAGTGAACTAGCTTAAATCTTCCTGTCCTGATTCAGGCCCCCTTCCTGCCACCTCCTGGTTGGAAGGAGTACATCCATTATTGTGGAAATACCAGCCTATTCATTCTGAATTGACCTTGACATTTTGTTTCAGTAACAAGGGTTTTGAAATAATTATTGTCCTCAGCTTTAATGAAGCAAGACAAAGTTTGCCTTTAAGACTTCTTGTGACAACTACCTTCACCCCTGTTGTCATTCTGAAAAATCAACTCCAAAACATTACCCGTTGTATTACATGTGAGAATTGCTTAAGTCATAATATTCAAATAAAATAGAACTTTTCTAGGGTCTTAAATTTAACTGGATTTTGTTTCAATATTGAAGGGATAAAGTTTGGGTCTTGGATTCCAGTCCAGCTCTCCTTGCTGCATGAACTAAAATGAGGTGATTAAATTCCAACAAAAAATACCACCTTACTATGCTGCAAACAGGGCCCCTCAACTAATCATACCCAAACTAAATGAAATGATTATACAATGAAATAATTCCTACCCTAGAACTGTGACATCAGATCGCTCTTAAAATCTCCAGCAATATAGCACATATTACAGATTATGATATAATTATGCCTTTTTCTCTTACTAAGCTATAAGCACGATGGTAAAGTTTTTGATGGGACCAAACTATATGTATAGTACAGCGAGATTCCCATTTCCTATTTGCTTAAAATAAGATCACTGTGAGAAAACTACCTTGTGGTACAGTGTGTGAGTTACTCCTGTTACAAGAATGCTGTTTAGGTTCAGCATCAGTAGCTCAGTGGTTAGGGTGCGGGCAACATACACTGGGGTTGGCAGGTTCGAACCCAGCCCGAGCCTGCTAAATAACAATGACAGCTACAACTAAAAAATGTGGCCAGGCATTGTGGTGGGCACCTGTAGTCCCAACTACTTGGGAGGCTGAAGCAAGAGAATCACTTAAGCCCAAGAGTTGGAGGTTGCTGTGAGCTGTGACACTACAGGACTCTACTGAGGGCAATAAAGTGAGACTCAGTCTCAAAAAAAAAAAAAAAAAGAATACTGGTTAATATTCAGTATAAGGACAATCTTGAGTATAATGTATTGTGAGCTATGAATTGTGTTTCTAAAGTTGTTAGCATCAGACCATGGGAAAGCTTTTGCTCGGTTTATGATGATAGCACATTAACTTTATTCTCCCCTTTTGGTTCTCAGTTACTTTCAAGTGTTTACTATGAGCTAGACACTGTGCTAAATTTGGAATAAAATGGTAAATACAATCAATACAGTCAATTCTGGCTTTGTGGAGATTACAGACCAATGGAGACAGTAACCTGGATTAAGTGCTTTGGAGAAAGCTGCCCGGTTCTATGTGAACATGTAAAGGGGATCTCTCTTAGGGAGGTCAGGGAAGGCAAAACTGGAAGAGCAGTAACTGAGTTGAGATCAGAAAAACCATAGAGAATTAACTAGACAAAAAGAGAAGGGGAAAGCATCTTCAATGGAATGCACAAAGAATATTTGTTAGCAGAAAAAAGGGAATGTCGGAAGGATTGAGATAAGCTCACACCTGGAATACAGGAAACAAAGGAAAACAGTGAGTGAACAGAGAATGAATAAGAAACTAGAGGGTGTTGCCGGTGGCTCAAAAAATAAAGCGCCGGCCCCATGTATTGGAAGTGGTGGGTTCAAACTCGGCCCTAGCCAAAAACTGCAAAGAAAAAAAAAAAAGGAGAAGAAATTAGAGGTCAGAACATTCAGGTTATAGTAAAGACTTTTGTTTTTATTCTAAAAGTCTTAGAAAACTACACAATAAATATTTTTAAGCAGCTTTACTGATGTAAAACTGGCATTCAATAAACTGAAAAAATTTAAAGTGTACAATTTAATAAGTTTCAATATATGTTTACATCCGTAAAAGCACTGACACAACCAAGAGACGAAGCATATCTATCGCATTCAAAAGCTTCCCCATGCCTCCTTATGACTCCTACCCTTCTACTGTCCCCCACTGCTTCCATCCCAAAGCAACCACGGATCTGCCTTCTGTCATTGAAGAATTGTTTGCATTTTCTAGAGGTTCATACAAGTGAAATCATAAAACATGTGCTTTCTGTGTGAATTTTTTTTCACTCAATATATCTATTCTGAGGTTTATCTAGGTTATGGCATGTGTCAATACTTTATGGCTGTTTTTTATTGCTGACTAATAATGCATTGTAAGGAAATACTACCATTTGTTTATATTTGTTGATGGACATTGGTTTCCAGTTTGGGATTATATAGCTGCTATGAATATACGTGTGTAAGTCTTTGTATGAATGTGTATTTCCTTTTCTTTTGGAGTTGATTAGCTTCATCACATGATAGATATATGTTTACATTTTTAAGATAGTGATAAACTGTTCTTCAAAGTGATTACATCACTTTATATTTCCAAAAGCAGTGTGTGAGAATTTAGTCCCTTCATTTCTTCTCCAACACTTAGCATTTTCAATCATTGAATTTTAGCCTAACTAAAAGTGTATGATAGTATTTCATTATAGTTTTAATTGATACTACCTTAGTGACTAATGCTATTGAGCATTATTCCACATTTTTTTCTCTCTCTTTGATAAAGTGTCTGTTGAAATCTTCTTTTACATATCTTTGAAATTGAGTTTATTTCTTATTAATTGAGTTTTGAGAGCTCTTTATATAGTCTGGATTTAAACTCTTTATTAGATACATATTATACATATTTTTTCCCAGTCTTTGGTTTATCTTTCCATTCTTTAACGTGTCATTTTAATGCCAGAAGTTTTTTTGTTTTTGTTTTTGTTTTGTTTTGTTTTTTGAGACAGAGCCTCAAGCTGTGACCCTGGATAGAGTGCTGTGGCATCACAGCTCACAGCAACCTCCAATTCCTGGGCTCAAGCGAGTCTCCTGCTTCCACCTCCCAAGTAGCTGGGACTACAGGCGCCCGCCATTTTTTGGTTGCAGCCGTCATTGTTGTGTGGCAGGCCCGGGCTGGATTCGATCCCGCCAGCTCAGGTGTACATTGCTGGTGCCTTAGCCCGTTGAGCCACAGATACCGAGCCGCCAGAAGTTTTTAATATTGACAAAATCTAATTTTTTTTTTTCACTTATAGCTTATACACTTTTACTATCATCTTAGGAATCTGTGTCTTATCCAAAGTCAAAAAGATGTTCTTTTCTGATTTCTTTTAGAAGTTTTGTACTTTTATATTTAAGCACATTGATTGGTTTTGAGTTAATTTTTGTATATGGTATGAAACATGGATCCAAGTTCATTGTTTTGCACATGTATATCAAATTATTCCAGTACAATGTGCTGAAATATCCTTCTTCCACTTAATTGTGTGTCTTTATCAAAATCAGTTGCCCTTATATGTGTGATTTCCTTCTGGAGTCTAAATTCCTTTCTATTCATCTATTTGTTTTGTTTGTACATAAATACCACAATGTTTTGATTGCTACAGGTTTATAACAAGTCTTGAATCAAGATACTTTTAGACCTCCAACTTCCCACTTTATTTCTTTTTTTTTCCACTCTCCTAGGATTTTTGTATTTCCATACTAATTTCAGATTTAACCTGTTAATAATGTCTACCTACAAAAATTTCTACTGGTATTGGATTGAGATTGTATTGAATTTCTAGAAAATTTAGAGAGAATGGAAATATTAATAATACTAATCATTCCAACCAAAAGCAAGATAGCTCTTTAATTTTTTAGACTGCTTAATTTTCCTCAGCAGTGTTCTATAATTTTCAGCATAAATCTCTTTTATATATTTAATCAAATTTATTCCTAAGTACTAATATTTCATATTTTATTCTATTATAAATGAAATTGCTCTATTGATTTTAATGGCTGACTGTTTGTTGTTAGTAGGTAAACGTATTATACAATTCAGTTATATCCCACATATATTGGCCTTTCATCCTTCACTTTTACTAGATATACCTATTATTCTGGTAGCTCTTTTAACAAATTCTATTAGAGTGTGCCTGTGTCATATAATCTATAAACAGAAACAGTTTTACTCCTTCATTTCTCTCCCTTAATTTATTGTGCTAGCTAAAACATCCAGTACAATGTAGTAATAAAAAAATGAAAGTGGGTATCTACTGCCTTGTTCCTGATCATAAGGGAAAAGTACTCAATCTTTCGCCAATATGGTATTAGCTGCAGTTTTTTCATATATGTTCCTCATCAGTTTGAGGAAACTCCCTTTTATTTATACTTGTATTTATTCTCTTTTATTTATACTTTGCTAAGAGTTTTTTAAAATTTGTTTTCTTCTGTTTTAATCAAGAATAGATATTAGATTTAGTCAGATGTTTTCTTTATTAGTATGATTTATTTTTGTAAGTTATTAATATGGTGACTTTTTAAAATTAAGCAGTTGCATATTCCTGGAATAAACCTCACTTGGTCATGATATATTCTAATTTTAATATTCTATTGGATTCCATTTGCTAAAATTTTCTTTTGAATTTTTACATCTATATTCATGAGGGATATTAGTCTATAATATGTTTTTCCTGTATTTGCCTATGTTGATATCGAGGCAATATAAAACTCATAGCATGAGTTGGAAAGTACTGCCTCACCTGCAATATTTTGGAATAGTTTGCACAGAATTGGTATTATGTCTTCTGTAAATATTTGGTAGAAACAAACTATCGGAATCCAAAGTGCTGTATATGTGTATGTGTGTGTGTATTGTTTTTGTGCGAAGGTTTATATAAAAAATTTAATGGGCATGGGGGGAAGTGATATTATATTTGTGTTTTGAGAAGATCATCTGGCTATAGGGGGGAAGAAGAATTAGAAAGGGATAGTAACGGAAGTGGGCAAACCATTGAAGAGGCACTTTCAGTAGTGCAGGCAACAACTAATGGTGACTTGCACTGGAAACAAAGATAATTGGTTTGACTTAAGGGCTATCTTAGAATGTAAAGGTGATAAGGAGGCGCCTGTGGCTCACTGAGTAGGGCGCTGGCCCATATACTGAGGGTAGTGGGTTCAAACCTGACCCCAGCCAACTGCAACAAAAAATAGCCGAGTGTTGTGGCAGGTTCTTGTAGTCCCAGCTACTCAGGAGGCTGAGGCAAGAGAATCACCTAAGCCCAGAACTGGATGTTGCTGTGAACTGTGTGATGCCAGGGCACACTATTGAGGGCGATAAAGTGAGACTCTGTCTCTACAAAAAAAATTAAAAAGGAAACTAAAGGTGATAAATTTGGTGCTGGATAAGATATGGGGGGACTCAAGAATGACTATTGTGTTTCTAATTTACATAGTTGAATAATTTTTAATGGCATTCTCTGAAATATGCTACATTTAGAGGGGGACAAAATAGAAAGTATGGGTAAATATGGGTTGGGGAGACATTATTTATTTTGGGGAGTTTTCTTTTGTTTTGTTGGTTTTTCTTTGTTTCATAAATTTAAATTTTCCTTTTACAACTCTCAGTTGGATACATGTATTTAGAGCTCCAAGTAAACTTCTGGGATAAAAATATAATGTGAATCATCTCTGAATAGGCTATTTGAAAATCTTAGGAATAGATGATATCATCTAACCTTAAAGAAGACCATGAGAAGAAAAAATGTTTAGAATCCAGAGTTGAAGAACTCTTAATATGTAATAATTTTCTTTCTTTTTTTTTCTTTTTAATCTTCAGGAACATATTTTCTTAGTAACTACTTTGTTGACTCTGTTTAACACTAACATAATACATTCTTTTTCAATACTAGAAACCATCTAGGTTGGGCCTCATTTATGAGAAAATGAATATTGCAGCCAGAAAAGATAAAACCCTAAAGACATGAATATAGCAATATCTACAGTGCCTAAAGTTGGCCACTTCATGATTTCAATAGATTAGATATTATTACATTTGTTGTTTGTTTTCCTATAGACATTCACAAAGAGGTTATGAAATACCTCACCTCTTTATGTATTTATGTATACTTATAGGAGATTGTGAAATTATCATTTCCTGAGATATTAATGGACAAAAATCTCAAAATTGGTCAATTATTAGTCAGCAAGGAAATAGTTAAGCCACAATAATATTCCATTATACACCCATTAGAATAATTAAAATATAAGAGTTTGACAACTCCAACTATTGAATAGAATGCGGAAAAACTGAAACTTTCATACACTGCTGGTGAGAATGTATAATGGTACAACCACTTTGGGAAAAAGTTTGGCATTTCTTAAAAAGGAAAAATGTAAATATAACATACAACTGAACCATTATAATTTTAGGTACTCAAGAGCAATGAAAACATATGTCTACACAGACTTGTAACTAAATGTACACGGCAACTTTTCCCGTAATATGCCAAAACTAGAAACCACTCATATGTACATTAAATAAAAACAAGGTATAACTTCAAAACCTCAGAACTATTATTCCATTTGAAAGACATATATAAAAGTGTATACATGGCATAATTCCACTTTGCATAAATTAAAGGAAGTAAAAATTACTATATAGTGATAAAAAGTGGATAGATTCATTGCTGCCTAGGCCTGCAGGTTGAAAGAGGGAAAGACTGAAAAGAGACATGAAGAATCTTTCATGGTGATGGAAATCATCTATATCTTTATTGGAGTGGTGCTTTCACAGTGTATATCTCTGTCAAAACCCATCACTTACAAATTTTAAGTAGATGCATTTTATTATATGTCAATTATACTTCAATGATGTCGATTAAAAATATATCAGGTAGTTTAGGATTGAAGACCACAGAATTATATTAATTTCTTAGGTGAATTATTAAACACCAATGGTAGAAAAGTTTCTTGTGCTTAAAGTCCAAACTTTTAGAGCTTAAAATTGAGACATATTGATAACTCTATAAGTATGCAATTAAAGAATGAAATTTCCTAGCTAAGGGACCTAAGACCTTTGTTTGAATGTTGAGTAGAATCTCTGTTATTCCTCACATCTGACAGAAGGCCATGGGAAGAAAATCTAAGCAAAGGACGTAGCCATTTCATATAACATAATATCAAACTGACATAGTAGTATACAAAACTACCTTACTCCTATAGGTATTAATATTTATTGAATAACATTTCATTTGTGTCCTGTAACTATCCTGTTATTCTGAAATTTAATTTGTGAAGTCTCCTGGGCATTTTATAGAATGTGGTAGGTGGTCCTTGGACCTAGTTCTCAGATAGGTTTTAGAGCACATTTTCTCATGGGATATTGAGCAAGACTGTCAGACTTATAATGTCTGGTTCTACTCTATATTTACCCTAACTTCCAGAAATTGGGAGATTATCAATATGCTAAAACACTGCCTGAAGTGTAGCATGAAGTGTGCCTCAATATTATCATTGCAACTGTTTTGCGATATAATTATTACTGTGATCATTATCATTATATCATAATTATACAAAAAAATCTTATTAAATATTTAAGAATAAACTTGAATGTTCTGTCTTTGAAGCCTTTTCTCACTGACTCATCCCAGTCAGACAGCAATCCCTCCTCTCAGGGTTACTGTGTATTTTTTATTTTTTCTATATAGCACTTAGAAAAATACTATGTGACTAGGCTGTGTGGTAGGTAGTGATGATGTAATATTACATGAGATAAACAGGAAAAGTACCCTATCCTCATGAAGCCATTTTCCCATTGTGGAGACGATTAGAAAGAACTGAGGTTAATAAAGGATCACTTCAGTGATAAAAGGTAAATGTAGGGTACAGAGCCATATTCAAGGGTCTAAAACCTGAATTCATTGTACTACACTATATTGCCTCTCAGGTTATTATGTTTATTTATTCTTCTTATTTATTTAGGACTCTTTCCAACTAATATGTTAAGAATTATTTGTTAACCAATCAATCATTCAAATAAATCAGTGAATAACAGAGTATACATAATTATCAATAATTTTCTCAATAAGAAATTTTATTTTGCTGCTGTTGCTGATAAGGCATATGCAATATAAGCTAGACTGCAAAAAGAATACATTTATTACTCTTATGTGAAGTGTTTCTATTCTTAAAGTCATATTCTCCAGAAAATAAAATCATATCATTAGAGCAAAGATCGTATGAGTTAAGTTGTGATAAATTATATTAAAGGCAAGAAATGACTGCCAGTTAAATTAGGTGGAATATCAGGAATATCATTAGGTGGAATATACTTAAATGACCATTACAAATAAGGTTGTAATATTTTGGGTAATTAGAGTAATATTAAGCTACAAATCCTCCAGTCAGCCCTAGAGTTCATTCTTTTTTTTTATAATAATTTTATTGAATCATAATTATGTACATTGGTGCAATCATAGGGCACAATTCATATACATTCAGAAATATTTTGATCGTACTGTTACAGATAGCCTTCATGGCATTTTCTTGATCACTATATAAAGACATTGGTACTCTACCTTTAATAAGTTTCACCAGTACCCTGCTAAGATGCACCGTAGGTGTGTTCCCACTAATT
>CAUYON010173801.1:0-33954 GCA_963573935.1 Arctocebus calabarensis | reverse complement strand
CAATGACGGCTGCAACCAAAAAAACGACCTGGCGCCTGTAGTCCCAGCTACTTAGGAGGCGGAGGCAGGAGACTCGCTTGAGCCCAGGAATGGGAGGTTGCTGTGAGCTGTGATGCCATAGCACTCTACCCAGGGTGAAAGCTTGAAGCTCTGTCTCAAACAAACAAACAAAAAACGTGTGCCAAGAAATGTATGCAGAGGTCTGGTTAAACCTCTCATTGCCCAAGAGTGCAAAATAATTCAATTATCGTAATACTGTATTTAAAAAAGAAAACCAGAAGTAAGTAAACGACAGTCATTCTCAAGTTTAGATGTTAGCTAAAAAAAGAAACTTATTAAAAAAAATAGTATTTTCTAGAAAGTTGGTTAGTTTAATGTATATTAATTGTAGTAATCTCCAGGATATCACTCATCAAAATCCAGATGAAAGAGTCAAAGCCACTGTCCATAGGAGCAGGCCCTCTGTTGATTACGTTAATTTGTGTGTGTTGAGATATATATGTATATTTTGTAAGGTTTCTTTGTACACTTGTTTCATTTCTGTAGTTTCTGTATCTTTGTATTGTTTGAGTGTCAGCTGGCAGCCTCCAACAAATGATGTATCCAGTAAATCCTTTTGGCTTCCTTTGAAAAGACTAAAGTCGAAGAAAGATAAACATTGGAAATTTTAACACAAAAGACATTTTACAAATAGTTTAAAAGCTTTAACTGATGGGAGTCTTAAGGCAACCCGATCATAGCTACCATGCAAATGACACAAGTCATACAAAAGACCTTGGCCATAGTAGTCTGTGAAGGGGGAGGATTTTTCCAGTTGAGGTAGTCAGTCAGGTTGGCTTTTTGGCTATAGGATGTTTTGATTATTTTGTTATTTTTTTTTCTTTTTTTATTTTTTGAGACCGAGCCTCAAGCTGTCACCCTGGTAGAGTGCTGTGGCGTCATAGCTCACAGCAACCTCCAACTCCTGGGCTTAAGCGATTTGCTTGCCTCAGCCTCTCCAGTAGCTGGGACTACAGGAGCCCACCATGATGCCTGGCTATGTTTTGGTTGTAGTTGTCATTGTTGTTTGGCAGGCCCAGGCTGGATTCGAACCTGCCAGCTCTGGTATATGTGGCTGGCACCTTAGCTGCTTGAGCCACAGGTACTGAGCCTTATTTTTTGTTTTTATTTTAAAATTTCGGAATATTGGAGGGTGTATATGAGTTTTAATTACATACTTTGCTTTTTGGACAGATTGAGTCAAAGTTATGAGTGTCTGCTCTTCACCCAGAGAGTGTGCACTCTGCCCAAGAGGCATGAATTTACACATCCTCTCTGCCTTCCTCACTCCAGCTTGATTTTCTTTCCTTCCTTCTTTTTTTTTTTTTTCTTTGAGACAGAATCTCCCTATGTCACCCTGGGTAGAGTGCGGTGGCATCACAGCTCACAGCAGCCTCCAACTCTTGGGCTTAAGTGATTCTCTTGCCTCAGCCTCCCAAGTGACTGCGACTACAGGCGCCTGCCACAGTGCCCGCTGGTTTTTGGTTGTAGTTGTCATTGTTGTTTGGCACGTGCCAGCACAATGCCCCACTGATCTTTTTAGTTTTGGTAGACACAGGGTCTCTCTCTTGCTCAGGCTGGTCTGGAATTCCTGAGGTCAAGGGATCTTCCTACCTGGACCTCCCAGAATTCTAGGGTTACAGGCATGAGCACCCACTCTGGCCTTGATTTTATTTTTTTACTTTACACAGTATCAAGTCTATGTACCATTTTCTTAGACGCAAAGGAGAGAAATGCTTTCTATATGGGTTAAAAACCTCCCGTACAAGTCAGTTTGAAAAGGCTTATTTGGAAATAGTGAGCAAATACGTTTGATAGAAGCAGAGAGTTGAATTAAATATTTTTCAAGTTAGATCTATTTGGGTTCTAATTCCGACTTTTTAAAAATGCCTTTTTAAAAAAACCTTTTTAATTTACCATCCCTCTCCTTTCCTGTCCCCACTTGTGGTTTTCTTGTTAAAATAAAGATAATAGGTTTATTGTGATAAATTAGAATGAGATAATCATGTATTTGTGGGAAAAAATTGCAGTTCTGATGAGATCGGCTTTTGCCAAGTTATAACCCCAGGTGTTTTCTTCTTGTATATACAATTATTTTTAGGATTGTTTTCCGTGTTACATATTTTGTATGGGGTAGTATTAAATTAGGAATCGTAATCTAAGGGAGATTGGCAAGATGATTGGAGGGTGAAAAATCAGCTACGAGGTTTTTGAAGCCATTTAGAGAGAGAGTTTAAGGCAGGGGGAATGAAATGAGTGGGAAGGAGATTGAGCTGTTTTAGGGAATGAATCAATACAGCAGTGAATGTATAACCATTTTAAAAGGAAGTGCTTTTGTTTTGACAAGAGCCCTGCTTTACCCAAACTTAAGATGAGTAATGTTTCGGGCCGCTTTTTGGTTTTAAACACTGTTTTAGATTGGGTTAAATTTCATACGTGTGTTATCTATACATGGTCATTCATATACACGTGGTGAGTTTGGTTCAGAGAAAATCTGTTAGTTCATGTAGGTGTTTTTTTTTTGTTTCACCATTTCACACTAATGTATTTCCTTGTTACTGTAAGTTAGCAGTTGAAGAACATAGGTATAATTCATACTAAACCCAGCATATTGGTCTGGAAGGTTTTTCCAGAGACTAATCATGGAGTAGGGGCTTCTTTAATACGTAGGACCATAGGAAACATTATTAATGTTAACAGATGTTGCACTTTAATCCCCCAGAATGATTGTTTGGTACCAGCGGGAGATTTATTAAGCCTGAATTGTGTGAAATTGTGTGTGCATAAGCTGCTACTTAGATTGTAAAAATGCTATTGAAAACTGTTAAAAAGTTTTAGCTGTGTAATTGGCAGAGAAGTATTAACTGCGCTAAAAGAAGTATGTGTGTATGGTTGGCCCATACGTCTTAACCTTTTTATCATTTATCTTCTTGTATTAATGTCACTGAATTATTAATTCATAAGCCACGGTGGGAAGAGTGAAGGCACCATTTAAATGTGTGGCAAATTTATCCTTATCGCTAGAGACATGAAAAAAAGTCATTTTGTGTTATCTGTAAAATGGAAAGGACATTTTAAAATTTCATTTACAGTAATCCACTTCCAGTAAAACACCTAGATTATTACTACCATAATATAATGCTCTTATTAAAAATTTGTAACCTTTTCCACTCTTTTGTCTTATATAATAGTGACAGAAAAGTTTAGCCTTCATTTATTTTAATGTGATATCTATTAATTGTAGCCTAAAAATGTTATTCTTATGAATGATATGTTATAGTTTGACAGTTAAATTTTAAGAAATGTTAGATGTATGCACAATACAAATATTTACTCTAATAGAAGCAGTCAAATTATTTTGATTGAGAGGAGTCTGCACATAGAGAATTAGAAATCTCTACAAGTACTTTTCTTCTCAAAGAACTGTGTTTATTGACACTTCGTAATTATTTGGAATAAAATGAGTGGTTCTGGCCTCGTAGAATTTTTAGCTTGAGAGAAGAAAGTCAGCAGATGAGAATTCAGCAGTTTCCTATTGAGTGCAATGTAGAACTGGGATATATCCAGTATTTCCTATGGGTGAGTGGAAGTGGTGACAGAAATTTCAGGCATTCGAAGCCACTTTCACTGAACAGCTATTTGAAACCATCTTACTAATACCTCTGGGGTCTTGTCCAAACCTCATTACTTTTCAGTCTCCCATTACTTACTGTTTTGATGGCTTTTATATTCTCTCATGCCAAACAAAGTAGTAAGATAAGTTACTGTGGTAATGTCCTTTGTTTTCTTTTCTGGAATATCTCCCCAATCACGATAAGCTGTCCATATGGCTGTGTTACGCACACACTGAAACTCTAATTTGTTTGGTCAGTAAATACTGTTGCTTTGTTTTGTTTTTCATTCCAGCATGGTTAATTTACCTTTAAATTAACATTTAAATTAATTTCGTAGAATAACAGTTTCAAGTTGGTTTGATTATCTTGGCAGACCCGGGTAGTTTCGAGTTCGTGACGTCACCGCGTCCAGTCACCTTGGTTTTGTGCTTGTTCATCTGTGGCGTCTGCTCTGCACATGGCCACGGCCGTTCACGTGTGTGTTGTCTGTGGGACCTGCCACAGAGCAGAGTTGTGTCGATGACGCTGAAAGCTCAGTTCTTTACTGACTGTCCTTTATAGGAAAAGCTCCCTGACCACTGACCTCAGAAGCTTTTGTAGGAGTCTGCGGAGTAGGTCGGTTCTAATCTTTCCAAATATAATAGAAGAGATTTGAAGAATCACTGGTTATTATTATTGGCAGTTACTCTATTAAGCAGAAGCAACAATAAGTGTTTTTTTTCTTTGAAGTTTTCCTTGAAACTTCCTATTTTTTTTTTTTTTTTGAGATAAGCGTCTCTGTTTTCCAGGCTAGAGTGCCCTGGCATCAGCCCAGCTCACAGCCCTTCAGACCCCTGAGCTCAGGTGATCCTCCTGCCTGACCTCCCGAGCACCTGGGACTGCAGGTGCCTGGTCACAACGCCTGCGTAATTTTTCTATTTTTAGTAGAGATGGGTCTTGGTCTTGCTCAGGCTGGTCTTGAACTCCTCAAGATATCCTCTCATATCCTCCCAACTTGGCCTCCCAGAATAGTAGGAGTGAGCCATGGTGCTGGGCCTGAATTGAAATTTTTTAAAAATTGTTAAAGTATTTTAAAAAACATTAGATTTTTACCAAATGAGAAAATAATTCAAGCGTCTTATCAGTTTTTCTCTGCTTTTTAGAATTTTTTTTTAATGTCATATCACTGCTTTAAGGTTATTTGAACTTTGAGTAGAGGTTATAAGATTATATTTTAAAATTAAAAAAACCCGTTTCTAAAAACCACATACCTCTCTCACTCTGTGTTTGAGCACGTAAGAAACACCACAACATAACACTTAATGTATTTTGATTTTTTAATGAGCAAGGGTTTTGACTTTAAATTTTCTTATATTTAATAGTCATTTAAAATGACTGTTGTTATTACTATTTCTTACTAGTTGTGTCCAAGACTGTTTCTTTTCCCTTCCCATCTAGATCTCCTAGTGCTCTTTAGAAAAATTAGAATCAAACACATGGAATTCAGCCTGACACTAGAAGCTGAAGAACCTATTCTTTATTATTATTATTATTATTTTTTTTTTGTAGAGACAGAGTTTCACCTTATAGCCCAACAGCTCACTGCAACCTATAACTCCTGGGCTTAGGCGATTCTCTTGCCTCAGACTCCCTAGTAGCTGGGACTACGGGTGCCTGCCACAACGCCTGGCAATTTTTTGTTGCAGTTTGGCCTGGGCTGGGCTTGAACCTGCTACCCTTGGTATATGAGGCTGGCACCCTGCCTACTGAGCCACAGGTGCCACCCTGAAGAACCTGTTCTGTTCATTCATTTAGACCATAACTTTATCTTAATACTGTTAATTAATCAGACATAATTAAGATATTCTTTTTACTCTCTAGCTCAAGAAAATTCTGTTATTTCGAGTTTTACTTTTAGACACAGAAACAGTATGGAAAACAGTTTTATGGGGACTAACCCCAGCTAAGACATAAAACTTGTTCTTTCTTGAATAAGACGCTGATGTCATTTTTGAATTTTGATAATCTGTTGTTTTTTTAGGAAAACATAGAAGTGTGAAATATATGAGTTGCGTGTCTCAGGTTATTATATTATGCCTGCCAATATAATAATCCACAAGTAGGTTTAAAAAAAAGGAGGATTTTACGAAATAACTGCTTTTTTAGATGTATTTTCTTAAAATGCAAATTACAATAATTGCTGAGACATATTTTGAAAGAACAGCCCTTGGTGAAACATATTGTAGAAATCCTGAAATATCTTCCTTAAGACTGCATTAAAGTGGAATCAGGACTGTAAGTTTATAACCGGGAAAATGATGGAATTGTAGAATTGTCGTGAATTCCTACCCGCTTAAATAGTTGCTGAATTAGCAGCCTGGTGCTTGGGAATTGTCTCACCCCTGACGGTGGTGGGTAAGCTGGGATTCTGGGGTGTGTTACTGACCTATGTTTTGGCCTCTTTGCATAAGGTGACGTTAGTTGACCTGGGCACCTGTCTCGAGGAAACCCAGATACTGAAAAACTCTTATTCCACTTCTCGTTATTCTGGTATAAAATACATTTACTACTGTTAAGTTGTGGGGAGTTTAGTAGTTCTTATTTAATATGTATTTTAGATCTTAGTGGTTTTCTGTGTATTCCCCTTGGAAGATTGTTAACTGCTTGAAGGCGGCACCATCTCTTAGTCTGTTTTATTAATACTTTGAGAACCTAACACAGGACCATTTAATATATTAGGGAAACAACTGACTAATACTTGTTTCAGTACCAAAATTCAAAAATATCTCAGACACTCGATATTTGTTGACTTGGATTGACATACATGCAATTATATTACTAATAGGATGTACTTTATTTTAAAAGTCAGATGTAAGTTTAGATAATGCAGCATATAATGGCATAGTTTGCAAATGAATTTGTCAATTATTGATTACAAAAGGCAATGTGAATTGGGTGCTGTGCTCAGTGGTTAGAGGGCCAGCCATGCATAGGGGTGGCAGGTACCACACCTGGACCTGATTCAGAAAAAAGAAAAAAAAAAAACCCAAACCAAAAGGCAATGTGCTATTCTTTACAAAATTTTCTTTAGTTTCTTAGTGTGCATTTTTGATAGTTAATTTTTCATATTTATTCTTTAAGATCATTTGACATATTTTACTCAGATTCCCTCATCACATCTAAGAAGCTTCTGATGGGTTGCAGATAATCTAATAGATAGCAGATCCTGGATCATTATTATTTCATTTAGTGGTTGCATATATAGACCAAGAGGGAATTTGAATATTGATTCAGGGAATAGCTAGTAACAATGATATATGAACAGAGGATTCAGTGCAGTGAGCCAAACACAAGATTTTATTTTACCGCCCATATTCAATTTTTCTTTTGTATTTGCGTGAACAGTGATTAGTCCATAATTTCATAGAGCAGAGGTCCTCAAACTACGGTCTGTGGGCCACATGCGGCCGACATTTGTCTGGCCTGCTGAAGACGTTTATCCGCCCACCGGGATTTTTTGCCACTGGTGCCTGTCCTGCTTAGCAGCCGACTCATCCCGGGCCCAGTGCGCATGTGTGGAATGTGCCTCACACTCTCCGACTCCCCTCCTTCTCTGTGTCTCTCGACTCCTCCTCTCAGTCTCGGGTGGGACTGAGACTCGTGATCGGATGAATCATGAGCTTGCCTGTGCAGAGCCTGCTGCTGTCTGAGGACCGAGTTAGAACAAATTAGGATTTATTTTTTTTTTGAAGGTAGGAGGTCTATTTTTTTTTTTTTATTTTGCAGTTAGTAGGGTCTTTTTTTGCAGTTAAGGGGTGGGGGGCTTTTTCCCCTAAAGTTAGGTGGTCTTTTTTTTTTTTTTTTTGCAGTTAGGGGACACCCTTTTTTTTTTCATTTTAAATATTATATTTGTATTTGTTCCCTTTTTATTTTTTTTTGCAGTTTTTGGCTGGGGCTGGGTTTGAACCCACCACCTCCAGTATATGGGGCTGGCACCCTTCTCCTTTTAACCACAGGTGCAGCCCCCTGTTCTGTTTTTTTACTTCAAGATAAGATATGTGCAGTGTGCATAGGAATTTGTTCATAGTTTTTTTTTTTTTTTTTCTATAGTCTGGCCCTCCAATGGTCTGAGGGACAGCGAGCTGGCCCCCTGCTTCCCAAGTTTGAGGACCCCTGTCCTAGAGGTTAACATTAAAACATTTCTTCCATGACTATTAAGATGAACTGCTAATTTTATTGGAAATATTTATGCTTATTTTTCTAACTTGTTATAAGCAACTTCTCAGATGGTTTGCTTCATCAGATTTGTCAGTTTAGAATAATTGGTTAATTTATAACATAATTCAGGCATTTTAAAATAGAATATAAATGGGTAAAATTAAGATAGTTCAACTGAAAATGCCAAAAATTGAGTTAGTATTTAGCCATTATTACCTACGGAATGTTAGTTTTGCTATGTAAACATTCTGGAAATCATCTCATTATTCTTTTGATATTTCATGATCCCAACATGTTTTTATTCTACTATTTCCACATTTTATTCTAAAGAAAAAGATAGTGAAACCTATAAAGTAAGTTTTTGTGATCTACTTACTTAATGGAGATAGTGATTTTCGCCCTGAGATTTACTTACTGTCCTTGAGCTGGTTTTCTCATTTTAATATAAAATGGAGATAATATGTAGTTCTGAAAGTTGTTGTGAGAAGCTGGGTTATTTTTGAGCTACAATGTAACGTACCTAATGATGAGGAATTTTGTCTCTTATTCCTTAGTTCTACAGCACAGGGTGGGTGCTCGGTGTGTATTTGTTGAATGAATCATTTGGTGATAGTGAAAAGGAAGGCTTTCTAGTTAGCCTTGATTAGGATCCATTTACAGGTTGAGTAATTTTAGTTACCTTTATCTCTCTTGGCCTCAGATTTCTTACCTTTATAAGATCAGTCTTGCATTTTGATAAAGATTAGTAATGTGTTTGATACAATATTTCACATATATTAGGCACTCAGGAAATATTTCTAGGCATAGTGTCCATAATTTATATTCAGCACTAAAAAATTGTATGGGCATTCTAGACTCTTACAGAGTTAACAAGAAATACGACGTCTTTTAAAATTAATCAGGGCTGCCATTTAGCAATGACTCCTTTATCCCACCTGCAGAAAAAGGTAACTTCTGTCTTGTAGGTATGCTATAATTTTTTCTAACAATAAATACAAGTTATTTTAAACAAATAGATTCATGATTTTTTTTTGGTCAGAAAGTTGGGGAAGGTTTCAACTTTCTATCATCTGCAAGGTAATATTTTGGACAGGGCATGTAACTTCATTGTTTTCTTTTGAAACTTCATCGCAAGTTTATGTTCAGTCATAAAATACCCTCTGCATTAGTTCGAAACTGACAGCTATTTGTTTTTATTATTTTAACTGGATGGATTTTAATGAAGAGAATGTCAGACTGTCCTGAACTGTGTTGCTGGTGCCCACAGCTCCGAGCTGCTTCTGCCGGATCAGCAGGACTGTACAGATAGCAGGTGTAATTTACTGGGAGCATTCCTGAGCTCTTTCTTCTCCTTCTTGAAGCCCTGTCAGGAGAATTTATTCCTCCACAACGAAGAAGTTTCAGTAAAGGGTAAGACCAGTGGTGAATATTAAGGAGACGTTAGTGTAAATACTAAAGTATTTAGTATTAAGTACCCTAGACTTAATAGGTGTGTCTGGAGAAATGAGAAGGGAGAAAGAGGCAGTGACTAATGGTTGGCTATGTGGTTTTAAAATCTCCCATTGCCAGCCCCAGCCCTCTCTTTGCAAAGGAATGAAACTGTACTCAAACCCGAAAGAATGAAGAGTGTCTGTGGTTAAGAAAGCCTTTTTGATTATTGATAGCCAGTGTTTACTTAGCTGCCTCAGTGAAGAAAGCCTCCCAGAATGTCGATGTTTTCTCTGATGTCAACAAGAAGGGGAAATCTTGCCTGCGAGGATCACACATAAAATATTTCTGAAATGTAATTACCCTGATTGAGGTTCAGCAAAAGTGAAATGAAACTGTAATTTATTTCTCATTTTTCTAAGGCTCTGCATGGGGCAAAGTGGGGTTAGTATTATACTTTTTTGTGTATGTTTGTTTTGATGAGATGCAGAAAAGCAGCTCTTTAATTAGTAAATTCTGTACCATTGTGATTGTAATTTTATAGTGCCAATAAGATCAGAAAGATTGGTTTTGTAAAGCTACCTTTGGTTTTCACTTAGAGTTGTCATACGTGTAACACATTAAATTTTGAGGCTTATCCACAGCCTTACTGCTTTATTTTACACAGCATTTGTGCATTATGACAAGGAGAGGGACTTGGGTCGTTCTTGTGTGTAGACGACTCTTCTCTTCCCTGCTGTCTTGTGTGTCTAGTTGTTTTGGGTTTAATATCCAGTGTTCACAGTCGTTCAGTGTCCTTGAGAAGCCAGCAGTGGTAAGCTTTTAAAGGAGTCCTTATGGTGGCTTTGAATGCAGTATCAACCTTAGTTAACTAGTTTTAGAAATTTTGGGTCTCATTGTCCTTTACACTGAATAGTTTGAAGCATGCTCTATTCTACTTCTTTCACTGATGTCTGTTAACAGAGGGGTTTTCTTTTTTTCTGTATTTGCTAAATAAGCCTCATCACATAATAAATCTAACTGTGATTTCCTGGAATGTTGTAACATAAATGTGTGACTTAAAACTGGTTAGGGGTGTTTTCCTTCTAGATAATTTTGCTGACAATTTAAGGCACGGGATGTTTAACGCAGCTAATAAAGATAAGCACGTTACTGTCTGAGAGAGGACAGCTGACTGTGTATTGTAAGAGTGGATAAAACAGTGAGGCTATTGGGGTTATAAACAGCTCTGAGGCATATTCCTGGAAGTCACTGCTCTGCTTTGGAAGGTTTGGTAGTAATGGTGCATTAATTGACTTTCTGCATGACAGAGTAACAGGATACGTAGATCTTAAAAGAAAAAAAAATCATGATAGAGGTTTGGTAGACAATGGCTTGTGGTTTATAGAAATAATATTAGAATAAGAATGTTTGAATCTTGTTACTTGAAGGGTAAGAAAAATGGAAAGGTGTGGAGTAGGTTGTGGATTAGAAGTGGTTTGGATTTTTAAAAACCACAATCATTTATGGTTGAAGTAGAAATGTGCTTTTTCTGTTTTTACTAAGAAAGGAGCTGTTATACAGCACTGTAGCCCTTATACCTCCACACTCCGAGTTGCTCTCCTATTGTGAAGTTCTTGGAAAAAGGTTTTCTCAAATCTAAAGAAAAACAGGTGACTAATGTGGGGAATCACTTAAAGGAGTCTTTTCTGTTTGTTGAAACTGAATAGCCTTTTTCTGGGTTTGTG
This sequence comes from Arctocebus calabarensis, assembly GCA_963573935.1. Classification (NCBI taxonomy): domain Eukaryota; kingdom Metazoa; phylum Chordata; class Mammalia; order Primates; family Lorisidae; genus Arctocebus; species Arctocebus calabarensis. Next base: position 22,949 of record CAUYON010173801.1, on the reverse strand, counting down.
CCTTGTTTTAGTTGTGCTTTGTGACCTGCTGGTACTGAGCTCTTCGCAGGCAGTGGGAGCATCTGAAGGACGCGTGCACAGCTCCGTCTGTACCAGCGAGTCCTTTGGCTCCTTCTTGGGATTAATTTCAGCATGTTTGATTATTTATTCCTTCTATTCTTAGCCGATGGCGGCTTGCTAAGTATGTCAATTTTCATTAACATTTGTGTAAATGGAGCCTTGTTTTAAATTTGAATCACAGCAGTAAAAATCTTACTTTTTAAAATTGCACTTCAGTTTTGAGCTTTTGGAAATAATTTCATTCGGTGTGAAAGTGATTAGGTGTAAGACGTAGAATGAGAAACGTAAATTCCGTACTTTTTCTTTTTCTTTTTTTTTACTGCTGATCGCACTGGCCATTGGGCGCCAGCTTCATTCGCATTGGCGTGCACATTCCAGATCCCGTTTGTATTTGTCAGAAACATGTACACGATGCCTCATAATCGGCTAGAGTGTACTTTTAAATCGAGATTCATATTCTCAGACCTGAAGAGTACATTGCATTTTTCGGGTATAAGAATCCATTCATGAAGTAGCCCGTCCTGGCCAGAGACCACAACAGAAGTCTTGGCCCTGTGGTTTCCTGCTCCTTTCCCCTCACTACCAGAGGTTTTCCTATCTTGGCAGCTGTTTCCTACCAGGCAGTCAGCAATCCTTGATTTCTTCCTTCCCTTGCTTCCCACAAACAAGGACTCTTTCAAACAGCCGGTGACTGAAGACAGACTGATCTTAGATCACTTAAAGAAAGTGGAACCATGTTCAAGGGTTGAGCATGTGGGCAAGCTGCCTGTAGGCCTTAGCTCATTGAAATGAAAGTACCAATTACCACTCAAACTTGGACAAAATTCTCGGCCTCGATCTTTGGCAGTCCAAAGGCTGACTTAATTCTATTTGTAGCAGTAACGCGCCTCATCCACACATGTACATTGTCCTAATTACTTGATCAGATCACTGAGTAGACTGTGAGATAGATGAACTTGTTCCTTGATGAGTCTTTGGGACGTGACAGGCCATGAAATTATCTGACTTTTTTTTAATGGTTTATAGAATAAATTTCAGTTGTAAGGCAGGTGCTTTGCTGCACCAGTTGTAAACCCGGGTAGACTTTGGTTTTAGTTAGTTTTGAAAAGACAGTGGGAACTCAGAGTGAAAAATGAACAGAACCAGCCGTCCAGCTCTGTAGGAATGTGTACCTGCGCTCCATCAGATTAATTTTTCATACATCGTTCTTCTTTTTGTATTTCCGGCATTCACGAGAGGAAGCTTGGTGTTTCCTTTTGTTTCTCTGGGCAGAGACGCTTACGAGGTATTCTGTGCGTAATGCCCGCAGTGACACCCCCTCCATCATAATACCTGCCTGGTTCCAGTGCCTTCAGAGTGAGCCAGACCGGGGCTGGGTTAGAGATTGGGGAGGGATAAATGGGGACGCAGTTGTAATTGGGAAAACACGCGAATCACAAAACAATCGAGTTTCATCGGTGGTTTTTATGGATCTTTATATTAAAACATTAGACCATTTCAGATTGATGGTTTTTATTCTTTTGGGGGTGGTTGTTGATGAAGCAAGATGGTACCTTTTTAAGTGTTATCGACCATTTATTATTTGATGATAGTATATGGTGACCTGCTAAGAGCGTCCCATATGACACGTGAAGCAGGTAGTAAGTGTAAAGGAGGTCAGTTTTCTTTATGCTCTGGTGACATCTAAATAATAATATGAGTTTGTTTCACCGGAATTTTATACATAGTGTCAGAACTGGGGGAGAGCAGGCCCTTTGTTGCCCTATTTTATATAACTTTAGCTGCAGCAGGTTAAGCATGGCTTGAGAAAACTTGGTTAACAGTATAACTCAGGGCTTGGCGCCTATGGCTCAAGCGGCTAAGGCACCAGCCACGAACACCTGAGCTGGCGAGTTCGAATCCAGCCCGGGACCGCCAAACAACAATGATGGCTGCAACCAAAAAAAAAAACATGGCTGGGTATTGTGGCAGGTGCCTGTAGTCACAGCTACTTGGGAGGCCAAGGCAGGAGATTCGCTTGAGCCCAGGAATTGGAGATGGTTGTGAGCTGTGGTGCCACAGCACTCTATCCAGGGTGACAGCTTAAGGCTCTGTCTCAAAACAAACAAACAAACAAAAAAAACCAACCAACCAAACAAACAAACAAACAAAAAAAAACCAGTATTACTCAGACAAAAACCTAGAACATTAATATGTAAGAAGTCCCCCTAAAGGAAAAATGAGTAATGTTTTACCCTCAGAGGCTAGGCCAGGAGGCTGGATGTATTAGGGAGCTGCCTTCATTTTAGGTGTATTATAAGGCTGAGATTTCCTCTGTGGCTCCTCACACTACCCTAGGAAGAAGTGAAACACTTTTGGGCAGATCCAGCAAATGATTTGGTGTCATGATCTGAGAAGTGCTACAATCCTGAAGTGTCTGTACACTTTCCAGTTTGGAGAGCCGGATCTGCAAGAGCTAGTCAAAAATTTAGACTTTCCTCTGGTTTTGTATTCTTTGCCACCCCTCCCTAGTTTAAGAGGAAAGTAGTGATGCAACCTTGGAGATACAGATGTGGTCTTTGGGTTTTTATTGGGGTCCACTGGATTCAAGGATGTAGGTTTTATCTGAGAAAGTTGTACCTTGCTATAAGCCAAACCCATATGTAAAATTTAAAAATTTTAAATGGCATGGTTATGAGATAATCACTTCGCTACATGGCTTCTTCCTTGATTAATAAGCAGTCAGAGAAAAAAACAATTTGATCTGTGATATTTGGGAATAGGGTGTTTTCAGAATGCCTATGTAATATAAATGAAAGTACACTCAGGTTAAAACAGTAAACTCCTTACATCTCTAATCTATCTTGCAAGGTAACTGGATAAATTAATAGATATTAATAATATCTATTATCTATGGTAATATTGCTGTTACCATCACTAGAAATAAAAGCAGAAAAAGTTAATATATTTATAAAATTTTGTTGAGCAGTACTGATACTAAAGCTAGAAGGTTGATAAAAAGATTAATACATGTATATGTCAGAGAGAGATGGATTACGCTAGGATGAATTTCTAAGCTTTTTGTTTTTGAAGAAAAACTTCACCATTAAGTGTTTAGGTATCTGTTCTCCGAATGCGTATGTCATGGTTATCTATAAATGCTTTTTGGGCTTTGACTGTTTCCAGAATGTAAGGCACAGATAACCAATTTCTAGGACTGGTCCTTATTGGCTATAGAATCAAAATATTTTTTATGCTCAGGAGGGGGGAAAAGGGATAGAGTTCTTTCATTTTTGCATTTTTTTAAATGTAGAAGGACTGTGGAGTAAATGATGGATTTGTTTGTTTTTCAGATATGAAGATCAATGATGCAGACGGCTGGTTTCGATGAAGCTGGGCATTTATAACTAGATTCATTAAGGAATACAAAGAAAATATTTAAAGGGATCAATAATGGTGTCTTCTGGTTGCAGAATGCGAAGTCTGTGGTTTATCATTATAATCAGCTTCTTACCGAATACAGAAGGTAAGAGGCAGTTTAAGTTTTGTTTTTAAATCCAGGAGAACTTGAACTACACAATCTTCTTTATGTGAAAGTGGCTAGAATATTCTTTTTTTTATTTTAAAGACAGGTATTATAAAGATTTCCTAAGTGTCAAATTGTTTTTGGTGGTGGAATTGTTTTTGTTACATGGCTGTATAGTATAGAATGTATAATTTCTAATTTACATGAATTTATAAAATACAATCATTCTAAACAACCCTAAGGGGATTATATATCTGACATTTATTGACTACATTTATTCCAGTAAAATTGAAATATTTTCTGACAACCCTTTTAATTCATATTTTTGTCTGCTTCTTAAAATTTTTAATACTTTTTAGAAAAACTTTTATTTTTATTTTTGTTTTTATGGCAGGGTCTGTCCCTGTCACCCAGGCTGGAGTATAGTGGCCTCGTCATAGCTTACTGCAATCTCAAACTCCTGGGCTCAAGTGACCCTCCTTCCCGCCCGCCCCCCCACCTCCCTAGTAGCTGGGACTGCAGGTGTGCACCACCACACCAGCTGAGTTTCCTATTTGTAGAGATGGGTCTCACTCTTGCTCAAGCTGAGAAATAAGTTTTTTATACTGCCTCTTTCTTTATGATGTCTATTATCTTAAAAAAAAAATATATATATATATATGCACAGATCTGTATAAACATAACTTACAATGTGAAAATTTGCAGAAATAGAGTAACTTTTTCTGTACATAAAAAGAGGTACTAGAATTTTTTAAAGCACTGTTTTAACAACTTTTAAAATCTTAAAAGTATATTTTTCAAGACAGACCTGATTTTTAAAGAAATAAACATACTTTTGAGGTTTAATGAGATAACTGGAACCATCATTTTTTAGCCTCTATAAAGATTGGTATCCATTAGTTCCTTTGTCTTTAGTATTATTTCCATATGAAAGTCATACGTGTCAGAGTGCTTTTTAGAGCTAGCAGCTAATATGGAGCTAAGATGGGTAAATTTTATAGCTAGTTGATGATGGTGGTTGTGGTATTTGGCACAAAAATATGTTTATCTTGTAATATTTGTGAAGAACACGGAATCTTTGAGAAAAGCATGTAAAATGTAATGAGGTTTTAAAAAATTCCAATTAAAGAATCATTAAAAATGTTACAGAATTTTAAAATTATATGTACTTTTAAGTGATCTCATGTATACCTTTATAAATGACAGGTGGAGAAAGAGAGGTGTCTGTCAACTGAAGGATAGAATCTTATTACTGTCTCTGTCATAAGCTTCAAGTGTTAATGTTTTAATTTTGCCAAATAATTTTACTTGAATTGCTGTTCTCACATTATATTTCATCATTTCCCCCTTGTCCTTCCAGTTCCCTGCCTTCAGTATATTTATATAACTTAAAATGTCCTATAAATAAATAATAGTAGAACCTCTGTAAATCAACCACCCAGGGGACTGTAACAAACTGGTCAACATACCGAGGTGGTCAACATAGGAACTAGGCCTGCTGTCCTGATCCGTGCATGTGGGGCATGTCTGGTCTCTGACAATAAGGTCAATTTAAGGAGGTGGTCAGTGCAGGGAGGGTCCCCGTTGGAGGTTCTGCTGTAACACGTAACTGCAACATTTACTAGAAGAATCTCTATTTTCAGAAAGTTAATGTTCACTTGGATTTAAGTCACCTTTGAAAGTTACAAACGGATGACTATTTTGAGATGACATTGCTCTTTTCTTCAGATCGGATCCATATTAAAATGTAACATATCTAAATGGATAATACTGAATTGATAAACGCTAAGGAGGAACGATGTTTAATAATATAAATCTCTGGTTCGGATGGTTAAGAAAATCTCTTATGTAGTCTTTTATTTTGCATCTGGTTTTTGAGGAAAAACTAACTGAGTTCCTGCTGTTATATTTAAATGTTTTTATATATTTAAGAAAGATTTCAGGTGTGGACCAACGGTTCATTAGTCCACATAATGAAAAAATTTCTAATCAAGACAGAGCCCACTTTGCTGGCTCAGTGGCGTAAGTCAGCAGGGGGCTAGCAAACTGAGACTTTTTCACGAGATACTGCAGCTTTATTTCTGGTGTCAGCCTTGAGGTCAGGATTCATATCTGCTGTTAAGAGAAATTTCATTTTTGGCACATCAGGCCGGGGGTGTTGCTTTTGAAGCCGTTCCCTCCTATGGGTAAAAAGCACCTGGGTCGGGCCCACACTGCTACTGTAAGAGTTATGTACAGTCATTACACGCTGCTGGAACGTTGAGCCAGCGTCACCTGGCTTAGTTCTAAAGGTTTCCATGACAGAAAGCATGTAATACTGTGTGAACCCTTGTAGAGAAAGCCAATCAAAGCTAGATACGAAGCCAGATTGGGAAGGAAGACACAAATTAATCATTCAACCCTTAAGTTTCTATCGGGCCCTTCCGTGATCATTACCTTTCAGAATCTTATGGAGATGAGTTTTTTTTTTGTGTTTTGTTTTTTACTGGTTTCTAGGTTCTTAGAAATAAACTCAGATAAATTTTCTCCCTCTTTGCTCATTTATTAAGTGACTAAATTCAACCCAGTGCTTAGGATTCAAAATTGCAGCAGACACAGTTCTTAATCTTGAGGAACCATGGAGTGTTTTGGAGGTGTAGGTGTTGAAACCTCAAGTACCTCTTGGTGCCAACTAGATAAAGTAATTTGCGGGCAGCAGACCAGGCTCGACGTCCAGCACGGTCAACTACGTGCTTGCTGGGGGACCCGTGATTACCTTTCCAGCATTTAGTTTGGTTTTCCCAGTTTTTCGACTTTCCTATAGAAACCAGACAGTTAGGATTTTTTAAGTAATGACAACTGATTAAGATTTTTTTTGAAAATCAAGACTAGCCTACGTATTGTCAAACAGGCATGGGTCATACTTTGCTTTTTGGGGCTTTCTGTTCTGTGTACAGTTGTGCTTCACATTGGGATATGATTTTAAAGGCTTTACATAATTTTATATTTGCTTCACATCTGTTCTAGTGAGAGAACCATTTCCAAATTTGTATGAAGGACTTACTTTGTGTTCAGGTAACATTATGAATATATGTCTTATTTTGTGTGCATGTGAAACAGCAAATCACTAGATGTTTTTTAATATGATCAGTGTATAAAAGGGTTTAATTGTTAAAATTACCATCCATCCATTTATCTATATTGCAATGAATTTGATTTTAAAGAATCAAATCTTACCTGCTAAAGTGTCCTTGCTTTTGTTTTATGTATTCTTTACATCTCTCGTCCCCTGTGTATTTGCGAAATTTATGTTTAGTGTTTCCTAATAAACTGATTTTATAAAGACCAGACTTTCAAAATAGTTTGTAAATTTTTCTTGTAATTGATTTGATCACTAGGGAATTAACCTCAAACTCTTCAAAAGTCAGTTTTGTTGAGAAATTGGTGTGCTTTCATTCTTTTGGCCAATTTTTGTCAGCATAGTAACCCACTGTGGAATCATGTATCAGTAACTAGGAAAGCAAATTGAATTTTTGTGTCCTAGAGAATTAAATTATACTATATAATGGAGCCTTGGCAAGCACAAGTCAGACATATGAAGGCTTGCTCAAGTGACAAGTTACAAATAATAGCAGTTCTTCAGCCAAATTGGTAATGTGGATTTTAGGTTGAATTCTTCGTGCATTGACTATGTGATTTCGTTTCATTAGTCAAATTCTTAGTTAATTAACTGAGATTATACTGTTGCTTATTCTTATTTCAGAGGGAAATATTATGTCATGTATAAATGGCAGGTATGCCAGAAATGCTTTTACATACTTCATATACATCAAAAACTTAAGAATATAGCTGTAGAAATAATGTCTTGGCAGTTTTTACTTGACTTTTAAATTCTCAGCATGTTTTATAATGATTTTTTGAGTTAGTTTTTTCTCACTGAAAAATGATGGTGTGTTTGTAGTTTCTTTTTATTATCTGGAGGGCAGCATCTAGGGGTTAAATATGACTTAGACAAACGATGTTTGGCATATGAATGTTTCCTTTAGAATGGTCTAAAGTTGGTGTAGGAGTAATAACTTTATTCTCCATAGTTAAATTTAAGAAGATTAAAATAATTCAGACTACTGTATTCATTCCTTCTTTTTTATTTCATTGTGTCATTTACACACGCATGTAAAATACATGTGCACATGTATTTACACGTGCACACACATAATATGGCATCTTCACAAGGGCAGGGATTTTTGGTCATTGTTCATTGATGTACTCAAAAGTGCTTAGAACAATACCTTGTTTATAGTAAGCACTTGATCCATATCCATTACATAAGTGGAATAAATCTTTAAAGAGGCTCAGAGTCTTAACAGTGAGGGGGGCGGGGCCTTCTGTAATCGACAAAAAAGAGTGGTAAGCGCCAGGATTAAATTTACGGAGGTGCTGGGATGGGAGGTGATGGAGCAGGTGGGTGCAGGTCAGAACAGTCTTCCAGCTGGCAGGGAGGGTGTCTATGTCAACGGAATAAACTCTGGTGAGTGTGGTGGGGTGGTGGAGGGAAAAACCAGTCTATGGTGAGAGAGCAACGTGGATCAGAAATAGAGTATTGCAGTGGTTCTCCAACTTAGGTATAGTTGAAACCCCACAAAGGTCTTGGGTTTTGTCAGCATTGCTGACAAATTTGGGGTGACCCTGACCGTGTTGCTCAGCCTCATACTTTAAGAGCCACTGCACTGTAGTATTTTTGGGCGTGTGGTAGTTGAAGTGAGGGTAGGGGTGCATAGTTCAAGATAGACTGTAAGTTTTTAAAAAGTATTTTTGAAAAAAAAATGATTTGCTTCACCATGGCTTAGAAGTTAGTAACTGGTAGTTGCCTGGGAGTTAGAGTTGCTGTCCCCTGCTTGGGCTCCTTGGCCAGGCTTTTAGGCGTCAAAATAGGAATTTTTTTTTTTTCTTTCACTCTTTTTTCAACAGTGTGTACACTGAGAAAGAAAAAAAAATTGAAAAATTTGGACCAAATTGGGAAAACCACCTTTTTCTGTTAGGGGTAAATACTGCGTTTTGTGGCGCTCCTAAGGCTCTGGCTTCAGTGTTACCCTTGTTTTCCCTCTTGTTGGGAGCGACTACGTGGCCATTGCTATGATCACGCTGAGTTGAATTACTGCAGGGACTTTCGATTTCCCAGTCTAGCAAAATTGACTACTTTTGTTCATTTCCGTATTTTTGATTAGTTGCAGTCGAGGAGGGATATTTTCAGCAAGGTACATGAGGATTTGGCTGTATGACTCCTATTAAATTTAATGGGGTCACAACTCCCATTAAATTTAATAGGGATTGTATATCTGTGCTCACTGCATAGCAAATGTAACCTTATTTTTTAGATTCACAAATTATGTAAATTAACATCCATTCAAAACAATGCATTGATTTCTTTGTTTAAATGATTTCATTTATATTTTTAGGGTACACCAGTGTGATTTTACCCCTTAAGAAAGTACCTGTTGTTCTTTGGACACTTTAAATATTCTTTATTGCATTATAACTGTAAAGTAATTTGTAGCAACTTTCTTCTCATAGGTAGTGATGTAATTCAGTTTAAAAAGTGTAAACATTAATGCCATTTGTTAATTGTATCACATTGTTTCTTTATCTTGCAAAAACCAAGTCCTTTATATATTAATGCCAGGATTCAAGATCAAGGTAAATTTGTTCTGAATGTGACTCATAGTTGCAAAAAATAAAACTAAGCTAGGGCCGTGCCTGTGGCTCAGAGGAGTAGGGCACCAGCCCCATATACCAGAGGGGGTGGGTTCAAACCCGGCCCCGGCCAAAAACAATCAACAACAAAAACTAAGCTAAATAGGATACACTGCCATCTATTAAAAAGTTAATTTGAATTATACTTTGCTAATTTTGTATGCCAGTATTTAGTGTCAAAATATATATTTTATTACATAAATGCAGATAAAATTCAAGTGCTTGACTGATTTTTTTTCTTCCCACTTTTCCTCCCACTTTCTACTCTGTTTCTTTTTTCTTTCTTTCTTTTCTTTTCTTTTCTTTTTTTTTTTTTTTTGCAGTTTTTGGCCAGGGCTGGGTTTGAACCCGCCACCTCTGGTATATGGGGTTGGCACCCTACTCCCTTGAGCCACAGGCGCCGCCCCTTTCTACTGTTTCATCCTCTTCTGCTTCGTTTCTAGTAATAGGAAAGCTTTGTTAATCCGTAATCTCTGGGATTCACCACTGGGTTTGTTGCCTGTGGAAAGTGTTGCAAATATGTCACTCACACCAGTCACCCACCAGACCTGAATAACATTCCTTGCTGTTTAATTTTTGCAAACCTGCATTTCCTGATAGAAAAAAATGAAATATTTATAAATAAATTTGTTATTATGAAATACTTTGCTAAAATGAAGATGTTATTAGCTTGTCTGTACTAGAGGAAATTTTGGAAATACTGATTTTACATGCATATGAGGCATTTATCACAGGTATTGTTATATTTTGAAAGAATAGCATGTTAAAGGTAGCTTAATTGAAAGGATGAGACGCATTTAAAGCACCTTAATTTTGTGGAACTGTAATTCTGTTAATTACTCATTAGTCATTAATTTCTGTTTTGATGAAGCTCTTGTTTCATTTTTTGTAACACCTTTTCACTGTTTCTATATATTATCTATCTTTAGGTAATGGTATTAGAGAGTAAAATAATAGAAGATTGAACACATCTGAGTGTTCATATAGAACCCTGATGGGTCTCAAACATGGGCATGTCTGCCTTATTATTGAGGAGTGTGTTACTGAAGCGGTGATGCTCTTTACTTTCTCTCTACCTCCTCTGCTTGACAAAGAGTGACACCTGTCAGCCTGCCGGCTGCCAGCACCAGCCTCAGCATGGATTAGCCATGGTCTCCTGGCGTCTTCCAGCCCTCTTCCTCAACTCCTTTGTCAGCTTGACAGAAGTGATTCCAGGAGAATGTCTAGTCCCAGCCTGGGGATCTCCTGGCTAAAATGTAAAGCTGAGAAGGGAATTCCGTATCAGCACTTGAGGAAGCAAAAACAACATTTATAATCTCTTCTTATCGGCGTAGGACTCTCCTGAGTTTGACTTTTATATCTGCCATAATTCTTGCTTTGAGTGCTTCTTTTTCTTAAAAGTGTTGTCTTCTTCTGATTTAAATGTAATCCATCTTCATGAGAAAAGGTAGAAATTAAAAAGTTAAGATAAAAATTTTAAATTTGTAATTCTGTGACTATGATATAACACAGCCCACATTTCATTTTTTTTTTTTTTCCCCTCTCCCTGGGACACATACTTAATATTATGGTTGCTCATCTACGTACACTCCTACAATCAGAGTTTTTACATTCTGTTATAAGGTATATTATTATGTCATTATATATTTAGATAATAACGGATTGTAAGAGCTGCATTGTAATTTGTCATGCATGTATAAAAATTATTTAATTCCCCTTCTTATCACTTGACTTTTGTCAAGCATAAGTAAAATAAATATCTAGATAAGTTTTTTCCTTAAGATCTGTGTATTTCTTGATGCCAGAATTCTCGAATTCTGACTGTTGTGTTAGAAATTTAGGCATCTTCAAACTGGCTTCTCTGCAGGGTAGAGCAGTATTCACATTGATTCCCAATGTGTGATGCTGCCGAACTCTGCTTTACCAGCATAGATTTTTAAATTTGAAAAAGAACCGACACCTTCATGTGTAAGAAAGAGTATTTGATGAGGATTTAAATTTTCAATTTGAGGACTATTTGTAAGGATAAAAACATTTGTGGGTCTGCTTACTGCTCTGGTCAGTAATCATTTTGATGTGAATGTTCTTGTTTACTATTTTTGCCCATTTTTCTGTTTCTACTTTGTAAGTTTTTCATAGTTCATTAATGCTTCTTTGTCTTTTTTATTTATTTATTTTTTTTGAGACGAAGTCTCCCTTTGTCAACCTTGGTAGAGTGCTGAAGCATCATAGCTCACAGCAACCTCAAACTCAGCCTCCTGAGTAGCTGGGGTTACAGGTGCCCGCCACGCAGTTTTTCTATTTTTAGTAGAGACAGGGTCTTGGTCTTGCTCAGGTTGTTTGTTCTCCTCAAACAATCCACCTTCCTCAGCCTCCCAGAGTGCTAGAATTACAGGCATGAGCCACCACACCTGGCTCCTTTGTCATTTTAATTATGAAAAATGTGTTCCAAATTGCCCTTTAGTTTAATTTATATAGCTGACATTTTTAAAGAAAATTTCAAACGGAAGAGAAAAATTTGTAATACAACACTAATCACAGATTTGACAGTTTTATTTTACAAGATTTTCTCACATTTATTTTCTTCATCTTTTTTCTTTTTGATGTGTAGCTATTTTCTTTTTATGAGATCTTACATTATTTTTATGCTTAAAAATTCGTATCTTGTTACTGGCTAAATATTTATCACTTGCATTTTCCTGTAGCTCTTAAATGTTTTCATTTAAACTTTTAACTCACTAGAAATTACCTTTGTTAGAAGGTGAATGCTAAAGTCTTCAGTTAATTTAAAGTGCAGTAAGCTAATATTAACCCAGTTAGTATGAATCAAATTTTAACTAACATAGTAGTTGAAATTTGGATATACCCCAATTAAAAATGGATGGTAGGCAGCAGTTAAAAAAAAAAGTAAGAAAAGAAAAAGGAAATGTGTATCATTTATATCTATACAGATTGAACAGTGGATGAAAATGTTACTGTTCTTCTTGTTTCAGTAATAACCCAGTGCTGTCTTGTACTTAAATTATTTCTGGTTTTGCATCTAATGTATTTATAATAACAAAGTTTATTTTTAAGGGGTAAAGGTTTGCTGCAGCCCAGAGAAAAGGAGGGAGGGATAGAATGAGAAGCAAAAACATGATTAAAATATCTTATAGTGAATATAAAGTTCCTCATTTTAGGAATTTCAGAGTGTCAAGAAACATAGGGATTTTCTGTAAAAAATAAGAAACAAACCAGGAGTTCAGATGGAGAGTTTCATTTTACACAGTAGGTTAATCTGAAAAAGAGGTCTAAGTAAAACTCTCATTTATTTTGTTGCTTATTTATAGGGAATGTTACTATTCCTTTGTACCCATCTCTGAATCTAATTGATGTTTGTGTATGTGCATTAATCATCAGTTCTCTCTTCCCTTCCTGATTCTTCTTTTAATAGTATTAAAATCTAAACCAGGTGGTAGATATGTCTGTATTTTAAATTCAGGTTTTGGTTAGAGCTAATATAATAGATTAATAACAGTTAAGAACTTCTTTCACTTTATGAATGCAACACAATAGAAAACATGTTGGGACTTTCAGAGAGAACTTTCTTGTGGTCCAGTGGTGAGGTGATGGTGACAGGTTTTTAAGAAGTTAAATAGGCCACACCTGTAAACCCAGCACTCCGGGAGACCTTGTGGGGTGGATAGCTTAAACTCAAGAGTTCCAAGAGCAAAACTCCTCCATCTCCACTCAACATAGAAAAACTAGTCAGGTGTTGTGGCAGGAGCTGTAGTCCTAGCTGCTCTGGAGGCCGGGGGAGCTCTTGAGCCCGAGAGTTCGAGGCTGCTGTGTGCTATGATGATGGCCTGGCACTCTGACCTAAGTGACAAAAAGTGATATTCTTCCCCCACCAAAAAAGTTAAGAAAGTGAAGGAGACTGGTAGTGAGGTTAAGTGTATTCCACTGTTGAGGGAAAGTATTCTTTTGTAATTTTCTTTTTTGGTTGTTTTTTAGTAATATGTCAAATACCTGCAGTTGTCCCCAGGTAGAACTAAGGAAAATGAGGACCCAGTGCAAGGGCAGGAAGGCTCATCTGTGAAAGAACCCCTTCTTCTTCTTCTGTGTGTTAGGATCAGGGAGAGGAAGATTCAGCAGGAGATGCTGTTAGGATCAGGGAGAGGAAGTTTCAGCAGGAGATGCCTACAGGAAGAGAGGAAACCTCATGGAGGTCGTGCTGGATTTAAAAAAATCTCATCTCTAGAACATTCTCAAAATTTCATGCGTTGAGAGTCTGCATTTGTAATAAGCTCGCAGGGGATGCTGAAGGTGCTGATCTGTGAGAGGACGTCTGGAGCAAGGACTTTTGATCATTAACATGTTTAGTCTAGAAAATCAGACTTTGCACGACAATGACTGCTGAAAATCTAAGGTTTATTTTTAACCCTAACAAGGTAGTTGAGATACAGATAACATTACCCTCCGTGGTATAACTCATTTTATTAAAAAAGGAACTAAGCTACCTTGAAACATTCGTGAACATTTTTTATTTTTTTTCCACTTATTAATCTTATTTTGTATGCTTTCTGTTGGCCTTTTATCTGATGATTTGCTTTGAATAATCCCTGAGCAGCAATGCAGCCGAACCCTTTCTCCCTAATATTTCCTGCTATTCCCCACCGACGTGTCCTACTTTCATTCTATCATTCACGGAAACATTCTTTGTAATAGTATTTTAAAATACAAATGTATTTTGTTATTCAACTCCATAAAACCATGTAATGCCAAGTATATATTATGGTCGCCTTAAGTTCAGAAAAAGTTCTATTTTATACTGATTTTTCACACAGTCATAAATTAACGATTATTATAATTTTACTTCATAATTGATACACCCTAAGAGTGTAGAAAGGGAATATTTGAATGTAACTAGATCATAGCAAACAGCTGAAGATATGTCATCTTTCTAAGGTCATCGAGTGATTTTTTTTTTTTTTCTTCCATTTAGTACGATTATACGTAACCAGAATTTTTTACTATATTCTTACCAGTGGACATAATTTCCTTTTGCTCTTCCTGTCAGAGACAAACATAGACTACCGATATGATTTATTTTAATGTAATGATAATACAAATTGCAAATGAAATTTATTCCTCATAAAGTTTATTCGACTCTTCAGCCTGTAAAAGCCAAAAAAAAAAAAAAACAAAAAACAAAAAACCCAAGGCTAAGAAAACAGCAGGTTTTGTTCAAAGAGTTATATATAGGGACCTGAGCAGTCAGAATATTTCATTTTGATTTTTTTCAGAAATAAGAAAATACTGGATTTGGAATCACTCCTTCCATCTTGGTGATTAGGAGTCTAGGATTTTTTACATTGCAGATAAAGTAACCGAGGCCTGGAGAGATTGTTCCTTTGCCAACCTCTGTTGCTTCTGTTCTTTCTGTAGAATTTTATGTTTAGCGGCAGGTCATTGGTGTATTTTCCTGCCTCGCGAGGCTGTGAATGAAGAATATTTAAAATATGGTTTAACATTTGTTGCTTCACGTTGGGTAGCTTATGGAGATTACCAAAAGAGGTCATTTGTGGGAAAACTTTCTTAATATTACCATTTTAGATTAAAAACGATGTTACATTCAACTCTGTTCTGTAATGAAAATCACATATATTAGGAGAGGCCCAATCTTGCTAAAAAACTCTGTAACTTTCAGACAACCTTCGGAAGTTTACAGTCACAAACATGTTTAAAAACCAGTTTCTCTCTAAAGGTACCAACTATTGCTGAGAACCATCAATTACCAGAACACTGAAAACCCGTAACAATCTAACAGTCATTTAATCTTTTACAATACTCAGTTATCCTTAAAATAGTTAACAGGGGTATGCCTCCCCAGCGCCTGCTGCAGGTACGGGTTTGGGGCATTTTCTTTTCCCTTTAGTTTGCTCACAACCGGAAGCTTGTTTAATCCTTGGCTTTGTTTTAGAGTTTAAGCAAATAAGAAACCATCCCTGTTAGCTTTCAAAAGCTCTGACTTGTGTTGCATTAATGGCACTCACTCTAAATTCTGTGATCTTGCTTTATTTACCAGAAAGCTTGCCTTTGAGAGCTGGCCCTGTGTTCTTTCAACAGTGTTGATTGACTGATAGCAAAGATTGAGTGGAAAACCTTATCGTTGACCAGAGACTTGAGTATAGGTATAACTCCAGTTTAAAGGCTGGTAAATCTTTGGTTCTTGATCTCATTTCTGTTAGTACTAAAATACTAAATACAGACTGGAAGAACAAAGTACAGTTAAAAGCATTCAGAAATGTTAAGAAACAATAAAACCCCGTAACCATTTAAATGACAGCAGCTGACTGTTTGAATTAACTTTGTGTTTGGCTTAATTTGGGGCCCTAATTATTCCTAACTTACGTGAGTAGATTTCAATTATATTATTCTGCCGGGATTTGTAGCTAAGGCAACTAAAAGAATCATTTTACATAAAGTACTTTTGTTCAACTGATTAGGCAAGTTAAAACATAATGATGTAAAATTGAAGCCCTTCTGACAAGGTCCAAACAAATGTTTCTAGTAATTTTCGCTTTAAAAAAAAAAAGGATTAAAGTAAGTTTAATTTTCAACAGTAGTTTGGTCTTTAAGGAAGATTTTCTTCATTGCAATGCTGATAAATATATAAATGTTTCCTAAGATGGCATGTTTTAGTAAATTAGTAAATCTTTAAAGATAAAAGATTTGTCACAGTGGACGCTTTCCTAAGTTATGTTTATTTGCTTTACAATCTCAGATATATGATTTGACAACTTTAAATACAAAGTTTAGAAGAGGAATACAAATAAATAACTTGAATGACAGGTATCTCTTTAAATCCTGTATTTTGGAATGCATTTCAGTTGAACACAAATGAGTGAGTCCTGGAAAGATTTGAAATGCTATATACTATGCTATACTATGAAATGCTATACTATGCTATACTACAATAAAAAGCGCGAGGTTATAGGATGTGGTTCACGTGGGCTATAGCCAGTGGATGGTCTTAAATATATTTAACTCCTTCTTCCTAAATATTCCTCCCCACTACAAGAGCCCACAGAAATTTTGAACACCTTTACCAGAATGAAAGCTACTTTAGGACGTAATTACTGATGACTTATTACTTGTCTCTGTACTCTAGATCACAATATATTTTTTAAAGCATTTGCCAGCATCAATGGATCATTCTAAGACTTAACTATAACATTTCACTAGGGTTTTACAGCTGACGTTAGTCTACCCGAGAGAACAAAGTTGAGAGCCAGCAGCTTGGTCCTCTTCCTGTCCCTGGGGCCTCTCTGTAAACCCCGCCACCCTTATTCTCTCTCTGCCCCCCTCCTTCCCCCACCCTTATTCTCTCTCTGCTCCCCTCCTTCCCCCACCCTTATTCTCTCTCTGCCCCCTCCTTCTCCCACCCTTATTCTCTCTCTGCCCCACTCCTTCCCCTTCTTTCAGTGTTTGAACATCTGCTGTATCTTACCATTGTGACTTCTCACTTACATTTTCATTATTTCTTTTAATCTTGTCAGTTCTTTGACCAGCTCTTGCTGAGTAAAATAATTTGACAGGTGTAGAATGAACTTCACAGACCTGAGTTCTGACTTCCAAGTGGGGTTTTCCTCCTGTTCCTCTGGCCAAGCTGTATCACTGATCATTCCTCAAAAACAAGGCCAGTGGATTTGCCCGACAACCTGATGGGCTCCTTTTTTTTTTTTAGTGTACTTCTCAAAAGCTAATATTTTTAGTAGGCTTTTTAAAAATACAAGAACACTAATCTGATTCTATATAAGCAGCATACCCACACATGTATATTGAATACTTGGAATATAGCTAATATGATTGCAGTACGTTTTTGTTGGACAGAGCCAATTTATAGGTAACCTGTTTGCCTAAAAGGATTTTAATTTTTGGTGTGTCACCTCTTGTGCCTCCTTTATATATGCTTTAGTGGATTCCTTGGGTCAGGAACAATGTTTTATTTATTTCTATATTATTCATAGTGCTTGGGTACTCAAACAATATTTTATTTGGGGTGGGTGCAGTGGCTTACACCTGTAATCTTAGCTCTCTGTGAGGCCGAGACGGATAGATTCCTCTGAGCTCACAGCTCTGAAACCAGCCTGAGCCAGAGTGAGACCCTATCTCTAAAAATAGCCAGGCGTTGTGGTGGGCGCCTGTGGTACCAGCTACTTGGGAGGCTGAGGCAAGAGAATCGCTTGAACCCAAGAGTTGGAGGTTGCTGTGAGCAATGACACTACAGCACTCTACTGAGGGTGACAAAGTGAGACTCTATCTCAAGAAAAAAAAGGAATAATAAAGTAACTTTTGTTTAAAATTCAGAGGTATGTTCAAGGCGAATTAGTAACAAAGTAACATTTCAAAATACATATTTCATTTATGAGACAGCAGTTTCATTAGTGAAAACCTAAAATAGTACTCTGAGTTTGTAAATATCAAAAAACAAAGAAGTGTCTGTATACATGTACAAAGCTTACAGGAATAGTCTTTAGTACTGAGTATCCTTTTAAGTATACCTTAAGACTTAATTGTAGCAAGCCTTAATTTACTGAACTATAGCCTTAATTTTTATTACATGATTTTAGTAGTTCCTTAAATTACCTGGATGATAATAACCTATACCTAGGTTAGCTCATGTTGGTTTCTTGTCCCCAAACATGGAGCCTCCTCCTTGAAATTCAGTGATGAACCCAACCGATAGTGCCATTTGCTTTCTGCGGTTTGAGAAGGTGCTAGAGGATAATTATGAAGGCATCTATTTAAAAATCATGAGTAATGATGTCTTTAGGTATTTAGGAAATTTTTGTGATCTTGTCTTGTGTATGGCTTTTTTTTCTAGTAATTAAGAAAATTCCTCTTTGTGATTTTAGCTTAACAGGAGAAGAAAGTTGTATCCTCATAATGGGTAATGATGTTTTATTATAATGATAATTTTACATAGACTTATACATCACGTATGAAAATAGGTTACTTTGTTGGTTGTTTATCACTAACATTAAAATTTTTATTGATATCTTGTCGTATTAAAATTGGAGGCTTTTTTGCAGGAATCTTCATAAAGTGCCCTTCAAATTTCGATATATGGGCGTGTAGGTATTACTGCCTATATATATATATATTCTTGTAGTCAGAAGTTCTTATGGTCTATTTAGCATTTGCATATTTATTTCTGATTTACCATTCTGTCTCTGTGTCTGTCTAATTTAGAAAAAAATTAGCAAATTCTATATTTAGTAGAAATTGAATTAAATATACAGTACAACTACAGGATGTATTTTTACATATTCATTAGTTTTGAGGAGGAAAGCATTTGGCTTAGAGTGATGAGATAAGGCTGGGCGCAGTGGCTCCCACCTCTGGTCCTAACACTCTGGGAAGGTGAAGCAGGAGAATCACTGGAGCTCAGGATTTTGAGACCAGCCTATCTCTACAAAAAAATGAGAAAGATTAGCTGAGTTTAGTGGCCCACACCTGTCGTCCCAGCTACTTCGGAGCCTGAGGCAGGAGTACTACTTGAGCTCAGAAGACTGGGGCTTTAGCTGGGGTCGCAAAAAGAATGGAAAGAATATATTCTGTACTATTACTAAATATTCTAGTGGTCAAACTTGGTAACTAAAGATTTGCTCAGAAAACTTGTGCAGTTTCAATGAACGTTGAGCATCGACGATTTGAAGTTTAAAAATGCTAGTTTCTGATCTTCACATCTCATAGTTTCTGTTACCAATCGTTTTCTAACGAAAATGGTGTATCACAGATCAAAGCATTGTTTTGCCACACTTAATTCCTGAATGGTTTATATTCTTAAAATGAAAGTGTGGCACCACTGAAGATAAGTGAAAAGATTATATTGGTATTTCATAAGGCAGATAGTAGAGGGGTGTGTTATTTCTCTATTATTAGAGCAAATGAATGATGTTCCGGGAAAGGAAGAGAGAGGATGGTTTCTTACAGGGAGAGATATTTATGAATCTAATCTGGCATGTGTGTGGTAAAAAGCAAGAAAAACAGGCTGGGCATAAGGCCGCATGCTTGTCATACTAGCACTTTGGAAGGCCAAAGGTGGGGGGAGCGCTTGAAGCCAAAAGTTTTTAGTTTTTGAGATCAGCCTAGACAACATAGTGAGACCTCATCTCTACAAAAAACAAAAAAACATTGCATTGCCAGGCACGGAGGTCTGCATCTGTAGTCCTTGTTTCTTGGGAGGATCATTTGAACCTCGTTATTGGGGACTGTGATAAGCTATGATCATGCCATTGCACCCCAGCCTGGGTGACAGGAGGGGGACCCCCAACAAAAAGTCACTCTATAAGCATAATTCATATATTTGCCATCTGAGTAGGAAGGAAGTATTTTCCTCCCTATAACATTGACCTAATTGCCTTTTTTATGATACTTCTTTAAAATATTATCATATGAATATATCTGGAGGAAAAGAAATCTCCGTGGATTTGAGTAAACATTTTATTTCTGTCATTCTATTTAGCATTTGCAGATGTATATCTGATTTACCATGCTGTCTCTATCCGGATGGCTGTCTCTCTTTCTGCTTATTTATGTCCTCATTTTCTCTGTTGACTTAAAAAAAATATTAGTAAATTCTGTATTCAGTAGAAATATATATGTTCTTGGTTTTGCTGCTGAGAAGTACTGGAGTATGTAAATAAAGGTACATTAATACAGTGAATTTTTTTACAATCTCTTTAAGTTATTTTTTTACCTGTACTTAAGACCATTTTGTTGGTATTTATTCTGTATGAATATCTGATATTTTTAAATTTACCCTATAACAATCAAAATTTGGGGGGTAGACTAGACAAAAGAATTAAACTGTGAATCCATTCCAAGAATGAAGAAGGCAGATAGAGCTGGACCTGAGGAGAGGGTCTGGTTGGTGGATATAAAATCCATGTTAGCAGTTTGACACTGCATTCTTTGGGGGGTTCTGTTATCACTGAATAGGAAACTGTTTCGAATTGACAGGCAGACAGAATGTTGTGCTGAATGTGTAAATTGGAATGATCACATCTAGCAGTTCCCTTTACCAGGTGCCGGCTGGGAGCTTGGTTCTGCACTGATGTGGAGAGAGTGCCAGGAATAAGTTTTCTTTGCTAATTATCCCTCATCTCTTCTGCTGTCTAGTTTTTTTAGTGAACAGCCTGCCCAGGTGTTTTTAGGAACGCTGTGCAGGACAGTGTAAGACAGCAGGTGCTTACGTGGTAAGAGGCCACCGCACCACTCGCTGGAAACATCCGCGTCCATCTGCAGGGAGCAGGTTGTTGCTTTCAAGGGCTTTGACTCCCTCCCGGACTGAGAACAATCCTCGGTAGTATTTTCTTGGCCCAGGTAAGGGCCCAAAAGTGTGGATTGGTGTTTTTAAGAAAACTCAGACTTAATTAGGCTTGATGTTTCAATCTCTTTAAAAACTTTATGATTTTGCAACCTATGTGAATAAGCAGTGAAATTTTCAAAGATCGTAAAAATGCGGGCAAAAGCAAGTGTTTAAAGAAATAATAAAGATGATTTTTGTTTCTTTATGCATTTTGATCTTGCCGGAAGACTTTATGGCGGCATGATATGATTATTATGTTTTTTTTCTATTAAAATCGTTTTCTAAGAGCTTCTTTTGTAATATAGTAAGTACTATGATATTCAGTAACAAAATTTAGAATTATATGCTTTACAAATTTATCTCGAAGGCTGTTGCTAAGTACTGCTCAACATTAATTTGTGCTGGAAGCATTTATTACAGTGTTACTTTCCTTGAAATGTAATAAGTTAGATCACAAAATTATCCTTTAATTAGTTCTGTCAATTGTGTTTTCTTGACTATCATAAATATTTTTCTTAAGAGTTTCATAGTCTCTTTTGCCTATCCTGTGGGCAGTGAATTTTCTTAATACATTTTCCATTATAGATTGCATTTTCTTTTTCTGTTTTCTGATTGTCTTTGCATTATGGTAAGGTAATGAAGTGCTAAGTGCTCAAAATGAAGAATTTATGAAAACCTTTTATGGTTTTTCTCTAGAACTCTGAAAGCAGTCACAGCTTTTCTGTGGCCGGTTACGTTTCAGAGATGCTGCTGCTGAGAGTTTCACAGGGTTTGTCCCGTCAGCTTTGATTTAAGATCAGGCATTGTAGTCATTTGTATTGACTTGGTCTCTGTTTCCTTTCACCGACATGCCCTGTAGTGAAATTACATTTATATAAGTTTCTCATGGGAGCGGCAGGGGCATATAACTCAAAGGAAGCAAGTCTCCTGGCTCAAGTTTTGATCTCTTACCACCCATGAGGAATTATGCCAATGAGTCTGTGTTTTCTGATTAAGTATAGCATTGGGAAAATGCCTAAATTTTATCACTGGCGATACTTGGAAATGAAAGGTCAAACATTTATTCATCAGTAATTATTGAACATCTGCCAGAGCATAAGCCGCGTGCCCAGACTGTGCTGTGTGCGAGGCGTGTTTGTTGCCTTTAAGGAACTTTACTAAGCGGATGGCACCTTATGACCAGGGAACCAGAGACAGCTGCGTCCGTGGCCCACCAGGTGAAGCTGCAACAGCAGAATGAGCAAGAATTGGCCAGACGAGGAGGGATGAGGAAGGGAGTCTAGGAGAGGCAGCGGAGTGTGCCAAAATCCTGCCTCTATAAACCGAGGTCAATGGCAAACCCTTCAGGTGTGTGCAGGGCGGGGTGTGAGAGAGACCACGCCCGTGGAAGAGTTAAACTTTATGACGCAGGAGACAGATGACCCTCAGATACTTCCGAAGGTGATCTTAGACTTTGGTTCTAGAAGTATGTTTGGTTTGATGGTGTTGACTGTTAAAAACAATGACAGTGTTTGACAAATTCCTGTGGGGCCAGGTGATTAACAGGTGACGTAGGCAGATTATGAAAAAAATGAAACAAAAATGGGAAAGTGTGTGCTTGTCTAAAGTAGGCAGATGCCACTTGGCTTCAGATGTTTATTGTGTCATTACTTTGATATTTTTCAGTGTCAGTTCTGCCGATTTTTTTTTTCCTTCCTAAGAAAATTCAGAAATTGGATTTGAATGTTGTATCTCCACATTTTGAACTGTTGGCAGACTAATGCAAAACGTAAATTCAGCCACTGACAAGTGAAATATACCCGTCAGCTGAATCTATCCTGTGCTCTGTACGTTCTTGCCCCTTTCAAAGCAAAGTAAGACTGTTGAAGTAATCCAGGTGCGGAAGAATGAGCTAGGAAACTAGGAAAACATTGCATGAGATTTGGTAAAGAGGAACAAATTGATGAGATCTCAGAAGTGGAATTCAGAGGGAGAATTGATAGTATTTGGTAAATCACGCATAAGAGAAAGGGTTTTTACATTTTTTTCATGAGTCGGGGTCTCACTCTCACTCAGACAAGCCTTGAACTCCTGAGCTCAAGCAATCCTCCCACAGTAGCCTCCCACAGTGCTGGGGTTACAGGTGTGAGCCATCCCACCTAGCTCCCTGTGCCCTTTTTTTTTTTTTTTTTTTTTTTTGAGACAGAGCCTCAAGCTGTCACCCTGGATGAAGTACTGTGGCATCACAGCTCACAGCAACCTCCAATTCCTGGGCTCAAGCGAGTCTCTTGCCTCCGCCTCCCAAGTAGCTGGGAC
>CAUYON010173799.1:0-10182 GCA_963573935.1 Arctocebus calabarensis | reverse complement strand
CCCGCCACAACGCCCGGCCATTTTTTGGTTGCAGCCGTCATTGTTGTTTGGTGAGCCCAGGCTGGATTCGAACCCACCAGCTCAGGTGTATGTGGCTGACGCCTTAGCTGGTTGAGCCACAGGCACCAAGCCTGAGTCTTTTTTTTTAATTAAACTTTTCTATTTTAGAAGCTAAGAGACAAACACACACATTAGCCTATGTCTACACAAGGTTAGTATCATCAATATTACTGTTTCCTACTTCCACATCTTTTCCCCTGGAAGGTCCTTCTGGCAGTAACCTGCCTGAGCTGCCATCTCCTATGATGGCAATGCCTTTTTCTGGAATACCTCCTGAAGGACTTGTCTGCAGCTATTTTATAGTTAACTTTTTTTTTTTTTAAACTAGACAGTACACTCTAAAATAATGATTGATAGTATATTAAATACCTAAACCATTGACATAGTTGTTTATTATTGCTATCAAGTATTATGTACCATATATAATTGAATGTGCTATGCTTTGGTATGACTGGCTGTACAATAGGTTTGCTTACGCCAGGGTCACCACAAAGATGTCAGTGTAATGGGTTGTACTATGATAGTAACAGTGTTGCTAGGTGATAGGAATTTTTCAACTCCATTATAATCTTATGGGACCATTGTCAAATATGTAGTTTGTTGTTTATCAAAATGTTGTTGCATGGTACATGACTATGAATGTCACAAAAGGCAAAGTTTCTTTGGTCACCTTGGAGGTAATCTCATTCATTCTGTCCTTAAATACTGGCATTGATTTACAGTGTCACTGACATTTATTCTGTGTTTGAACACTTGCAGTGAGGCAGGATGGCTATTTGGCACATATTCCTAAGGAACTGATGTTAGAGTAAGCTAATTAAAAATTAAAGGTTGGGGCTCTATGCCTGTGGCTCAATGGGCCAAGGCGCCAGCCATGTAAACCTGAGCTGGTGGGTTCGAATCCAGCCCAGGCCCGCCAAACAATAATGTCGGCTGCAACCAAAAAATGACCGGGTGTTGTGGTGGGCGCCTGCAGTCCCAGCTACTTGGGAGGCGGAGGCAAGAGACTCTCTTGAGCCCAGGAATTGTAGTTTGCTGTGAGCTGTGATGCCACAGCACTCTATCCAGGGTGACAGGTTGAGGCTCTGTCTCAAAAAAAAAAAAAAATAAGTTAAAGGTTGGGGGCAGCACCTGTGGCTCATTGAGTAGGGCGCCAGCACCGTATACTGAAGGTGATGGGTTCAAACTCGGCCTTGGCTGAACTAAAAAACCAGAAAAATAGCCAGGCGTTGTGGCGGGCGCCTGTAGTCCCAGCTACTCGGGAGGCTCAGGCAAGAGAATCACCTAAGCCCAGGAGTTAGAGGTTGCTATGAACTGTGTGACGCTACGGCACTCTACTGAGGGCGATAAAGTGAGACTCTGTCTCAAAGAAAAAAAAAAATTAAAGGTTGGTTATTTGGAAATGTGTGCTAACTTTGTGGAAGTTGGTTCCATAGACTATACTTTTTGTTTCAAGGCATTTGTAACTGATAGACATGGGAGCTGGGAAGGAATTTATTTTAGCTTTTCCCGTGTATTAGTACTGTGCCAGATAAGCTTCACCTAATCATCTCATTTAATATCACTTTATTATAAGGTATATGTTATCTGTTACACAATTGAGATAATTGAGGCTCAAAGAGAGTAATTTGACTAGAGTCCTATAGTTTGAAAATGGTACAGCTGGTGTTTGAATCTATTATCTCTCTGACCCCCAAAGTTTAGTCCAAAGTTTTACTATGATACATCATGAAAGGAGTTACAAATATTTACAATTAGCAGAGTTTGAGGGGAATAATTTAGATGATTTGAGAGCCAGGAGTTTTAAATTCTAGGTTCTCCTTTGTGTCCACCTTAGTTGAATGGCTATGGACAAGACACTTCTAAGTTTTATCTTCCTCACTTGCAAAGAAAAGGTTTTTTTAGCCAGGTTTTGTTGCGGGCACCTGTAGTTCCGGCTACTTGGGAGCCTGAGGCAAGAAAATTGCTTAAGCCCAAGAGTTTGAGGTTGATGTGAGCTGTGACGCCATGGTACTCTACTGAGGGCAACAAAGTGAGACTCTGTCTCAAAAAAAAAAAAAAAAAGAAAAGAAAAAAAGAAACAAAGGGGGTTGCACCTGTGTCTCAAGGGAGTAGGGTGCTGGCTCCAAATGCTGGAGGTGGTGGAGGTCAAACCCAGACCCGGCCAAAAACTGCAAAAAGAAAATACATTAAAAAAAATTTTTTTTTCAGGTTAATGTGAGAGTACAAACAACCAGGTCAAAATGTTTGATTTTGTTAGGTAGAATCCTTCTTGTGGTTATCTCCCTCACTCAAAAGGTTTGCCAAACACTCCCACCCCATGCCCATTCATTGGGAGCACCCGAACATCCC
Organism: Arctocebus calabarensis; assembly: GCA_963573935.1. Taxonomy (NCBI): domain Eukaryota; kingdom Metazoa; phylum Chordata; class Mammalia; order Primates; family Lorisidae; genus Arctocebus; species Arctocebus calabarensis. Next base: position 7,770 of record CAUYON010173799.1, on the reverse strand, counting down.
TTTCCTGTCCCCTTCCCTTGTTACCCCCTCCTATGACTTGAATTGAAATGAGTTTTTTCCTGTGTGTGCATGCATTAGATTGCCTACTAGCTTCATATTATTATTGAGTACATTGGATAATTGCTTTTCCATTCTTGTGATACTTGACTAGGAAGAATGTGTTTCAACTCCATCCAAGATAGTACAAAAGATGTGAAGTCACCAGCTTTTTTTTTTTTATGGCCGAATAATATTCCATGGTATGCATGTACTACAATTTGTTAATCTATTCCTGAGTTGATGGGCATTTAGATTGTTTCCACATCTTGGCGATTGTAAATTGAGCTGTGATAAACAACCTAGTGCAAACGTTCTTATGATAAAATAATTTTTTTTCTTCTGGGTAGATGCCTAGTACTGGGATTGTGGTGTCGAATGGTAGATCTAATTTGAATTCTTTGAGGATTCTCCATACTTCTTTCCAAAGAGGCTGTATTAGTTTGCAGTTCCACTGACAGTGTAAAAGTGTTCCCCTCTCTCCATATCCACCCCAACATCTACAGCTTTGGGATTTTGTGATGTGGGCTATTCTTACTGGGGTTAGGTAATATCTCGGGATGGTTTTGATTTGCGTTTCTCTGATGATTAGGGATGATGAGCATTTTTTCATGTTTGTCAACATTGTCTATCTTCCTTAGAGAAGGTTCTGTTCATCTCTATTGCCCAGTGATAATGTGGGATTGTTGACTTTTTTTTTGTTGTTGACTAATTTGAGTTCTCTGGAGTTCTAGTTATCAAGACTTTGTCAGATTCATGATATGAAGATTGTCTATTTGCTTTGGTTGTTGTTTCCTTAGCTATGCAGAAGCTTTTTGGTTTCATTAAGTCCCATTTGTTTATTTTTGTTGTTGCAATTGCCATGGAAATCGTCATAAAATCTTTCCCTAAGCTGATATCTTCAAGAGTTTTTTCCACACTTTCTTCTAGGATTTTTATCATTTCATGCCTTAAATTTAAATCTTTTATCCATCTTGAATCAATTTTTGTAAGTGGTGAAAGGTGTGGGTCCAGTTTCAGTGTTTTACAGGCTGTCCGGTTCTCCCACCACCATTTATTGAATAGGGATTCTTTTCCCTAGTGTACGCTTTTGTTTGGTTATTAAAGATCAGGTGGTTATAAGATGTTAGTTTCATCTCATGATTTTCTGTTCACTTTCAAATTTTCTATTCGGTCTATGTCTCTTGTTGTGCTATTACCATGCTGTTTTGATAATTATGGACTTATAGCTTAAAGTCTGGTAGGGTGATGCTCCTAGCCTCGTTTTTATTACCAAGAATTGCCTTGGCTATACGGGGTTTTCTGGTTTCATTAAAATAAAGAATTAGTTTTTTCAGATCTTCAAAGTATGATAGTGGTATTTTAATGGGGATTGGATTGAATTTGTAGATTGCTTTGGGAAGTATAGACATTTATCAATATTGATTCTTTCCAGTCATGAGCATGATATGCTTTTCCATTTGTTTATGTCTCTGCTATTTCTTTTCTTAGGATTTCATAATTTTCTTTGTAGATGTCCTTAACTTCTTTTGTTAGGTATATTCTAGGTATTTCATTTTTTGAAGCTACTATGAAGGGAATTATGTTTTTGATTAGCTTCTCAACTTGGCTTTTGTTGGCATATACAAAGGCTACTGATTTGTGGACATTGATTTTATATACTGAAGCTTTACTGTATTTCTTGATCACTTGCAGGAGTCTTGTGGTTGAGTCTTTGGAGTTCTCTAAGTATAAGATCCTATCATCGGCAAAGAACAAGAGTTTGACTTCCTCTGCCCCTATTTGGGCATTATATCCCTTTCTTGCCTAATTGCATTGGCTAGAACTCTCAGCTCTATGTTGAATAGTAGTGGCGGTAGAGGACAACCCTTTTTTTTTTTTTTGGGAGACAGAGTCTCAAGCTATCACCCTGGATAGAGTGCCATGGCATCACAGCTCACAGCAACCTCCAATTCCTAGGCTTAAGCGAGTCTCCTGCCTCTGCCTCCCAAGTAGCAGGGGTATAGGTGCCCGCCACAACGCTCGGCCATTTTTTTTGGTTGCAGCCATCATTGTTTGGCGGGCCTGGGCTGTATTCGAACCTGCCAGCTCAGGTGTACATGGCTGGCGCCTTAGCCCGTTGAGCCACAGGCACCGAGCCGGTAGAGGACAACCTTGTCTGGTTCTAGTTCTAAGTGGAAAAGCTTTATGTTTTACTCCATTTGGTATGATATTAGCTGTCAGTTTGTTGTCAATGGCTTCAGTCAGTTTAAGAAATGTGTCACTTATGCCTATATTCTTAAGTGTTTCTGTTAGAAAAGGATGCTGAATTTTATCAAATGCTTTTCCTGCTTCTCTTGAGAGGATCAACTGGTCTTTGTTCTTATTTCTTTTGATATGGTGAATTACATGTATGGATTTGCATATGTTAAACCAGCCTTATATCCCTGGGGGCAAGCCTACTTGATTATGATGGATAATTTTTTAAATGTGTAGCTGTAATGTATTGGCTAAGATTTTATTGAGTATTTTTGCATCTATATTCATTAATGAAAATTGGTCTGTAGTTCTCCTTTTTAGTTGGGTCTTTTCCTAGTTTTGGTATGAGGGTGATGTTTGTTTCATAGAATGTGTTGGGGCTTCCTTCTCAGTGTTTTGAGATCATTTCTGCAGTATGGGTATAAGCTCTTCTTTGAAGGTTTGATAGATTCTGGTGTGAAGCCATCTGGAATAGGGCATTTTTTTGTTGGAAGATTTTTTATTGTTTCTTTGATCTGAGTGCTTGATATTTGTCTGTTCAAGAGATCCATTTCTTCCTGGTAAAGTCTAGGGAGAGGGTGTGATTCCAGGTATTGATCCATTTCCTCCACATTGTCAGATTTCTGGGCATAGAGTTTCTTGTCGTATTCAGAGATAATCTCTTGTATCTCTGTGATATCTGTTGTTATTTCTCCTTTATCATTTCTGATTGAAGTTATTAGTGATTTTACTTTTCCATTTTTAGTTAATCTGGCCAAAGGTTTATTGAGGTTGTTTTTTTTTTTGAAGAAACAACTTTTTATTTCCTTAATTTTCTGAATGATTCTTTTATTTTCAATTTCATTAATCTCTGGTTTAATTTTGGTTATTTCTTTTCTTATGCTTGGTTTGGGATTAGATTGTTCTTTTTCTCTTTCCCTAAGATAATTCATTAGTTTGTTGATGTTCTCTCTTTCTGTTTTTCAGATGTAGGTGTTTAATGCAATAAATTTCTCTCTTAAGACTGCTTTTGTAGTATCCCAAAGGCTTTGGTAACTTGTAGCTTCATTGTTGTTATGTTTGAGGAATTTAACAATTCCCTCCTTTATCTCTTTCTCTACCCAGTTGTCATTCAGCATAGGTTGTATAATTTCCATGCCTTAGTGTGGGGATGAACATTTTTGTTGGAGTTGAGTTCCACCTTTATTGCCATGTGTTCTGAGAATATACAAGGTATCATTTCAATTCTTTTAATTTTGTTGATGTTTGATTTGTATCTTAAGGTATGATCTATTTTGGAGTATGTTCCAGGGCTGATGAGAAGAATGTATGTTCCTTACATTTGGGATGGTGTGCACTGTATATGTCTATTAAGCCCATTTGTTCTAAGGTCACATTTAAGTCCTTTGTATCTTTGTTTAGTTTTTGTTTAGAGATTATGTGCATTTCTGTCAGAGGGGTGTTAAAAATCCCCAGGTATTGTGGTGTTAAGGCTATCATATTGCTCAGACCAATCAAGGTCTGTTTCATAAATCTGTGAGCATTTAATTTGGGTGCATAAATATTTAGAATTAAGATGTCTTCTTGTTGTATTGTTCCCTTGATCAGTATGAAGTGACCAAAGAAAGGGGTTTTGACTTGTTATTTGTTAGATACCTGTGACCACTGTTGAAAAGAAGAAAATTTAGTGTGTTTCAAAAAAGAGCTTCAATGACTCAGTAAAAGCTTCTGTCAGATGTTACCATGAAACTTACTGCTTATACCAGGGCATTTTAAATTAAAAAAACAGGATAAATGGGAGGGAGTGGTGAATGTAACAAAGAACTATCATTGATTGTCTTGATGGAGATGGAATGAGTTGTTTTATTGTGACAGGACAGCTTAGTTTACCCATTAACAGTTGGACCTTGATGTTGAGATTATGTTCTTAGATACTACCAGATTCATACCCCTTGTAAGAGGAACATCCTAGGTACTTTGAACCTTGTATGGTTTGGAAGCAAAATGGTGCACTGTGGTTGGTTAGCAATCTCCTTGAGCCTAAGGTGCTTATTGCTGCTTTTAATTTTTGCATATAATAGCATATGGAAGTTAGGTATCTCTGTTTCTATAGTATTCCCTTCTGTGTCCCAATTTAAAAAAAGGCTGAATACTTGAAAATTAGTTAACTTGCTACAAATAAGGTAATGAACAACTGACTTACTTGATTTACTTTTTGGGGAATCAGTGTGGTCTAAGTCTTACTTTCTGTTGTTAAATGTGTGCAAGGTGATATGAAATTCATTTAGGTCTGTAGCTATCTCAGCCACTATCATTTAGCTATTTGGTTTTGAACACATCACCCAGGTTGTGTTTGGAGAGGGCAGCTTCATTTCTGATCTTTTGTTTACATTTACTTTCCTTTCTCAAAATGGCAGGGTAGCAAGAATTTATTTTGTTTCATTCTCACTATTCTTCCCCTTCGATTTTGTGACACTGGTTTGATTTCGTTAGACACAAAAGAAAGGAGCAGTAGGATGGTTTTTCAGATTTGTTTTTTAGTTGCTTGGTTAGCCAACCCACATCAGTGATAGAAGCCAGTAGGAGACACTTTCATAAGAAAACTCTGGCTGTTCAATACATGATCTTTTAAGCAGATGAAACCAGAGAAGATTAGTAGCATGGTGTCTTTCCTAATCTCCTTAGTCCACTTCATTTTGGTTAGTGTTCTATTGATCATTGCTTAGTATTTATAGCCACTGTATTATATTGCAACCATAATTTTTTGCTGAAAGCAGTACTTTTTGATAGTTAGTGTTGTTAAGTCTTTTTAGCGCCTCTCAACTGTATTTTTAAAATATTTAAGAAAACAGTGCTTTCCCGCTCTCTCTTATGTGCACTATTCTGGATAATTTTACCAGTAATTTTGGTGGTTATACCAGTATTGTAGGAAAATAAGTTGGCTGATCATTCAGAAATGATACTGATAATTTCCAGAAAGAATTTAGAAATATGAATTTAAAAACCATTGTGTTGGGCGGTGCCTGTGGCTCAAAGGAGTAGGGCACCAGCCCCATATGCTGGAGGTGGCAGGTTCAAACCTAGCCCTGGGCCAAAAACTGCAGCCCCCCCCCAAAAAAAAAAAACCATTGTGTTGTTTGGGTGTGGTAGCTCACACCTGTAATCTCAGCATTCTGGGAGGCTGAAGAGGAGAATTGCTTGAGCTTTGGAGTTTAAGACCAGACTGGGCAACATAGCAAGACTCTTGTCTCTACAAAAAAATTAAAAATTAGTCAGGTGTCATGGTACATGCCAGTAGTTCTAGATACTTGGGAAGTTGAGGTGGGAATGTTACTTGAGCCCAGGAATTGGAAGTTATACTGAACCACATACGATGGAGCCATTGTGCTCCAGCCTGGGTGACAGAGTAAGACCCCATCGCAAAACAGAGTGAAACAAGAGTTTTCGGCATGTATCAATCCATTATGGTAGTAGAGGCTGTGTCCTTTTAGGAGGCCTGAGGTTATACCCACTCCTCATGCTAACAGACACTTTTTTTTTTTTTGAGATTGGTCTCACACTTGCTCAGGTTGGTCTTGAACCTTGAGCTCAGGCAATCCCCCTGTTTCAGCCTGCAAGAGTGCTAGGATTATAATGTTCTTTTTTTTTTTCCTTAAAAAAATTTTTTTTAAAATTTTTATTGTTAGGGATTCATTGAGGGTACAAGAAACCAGGTTACACTTACTGCATTTGTTAGGTAAAGTCCCTCTTATAATTATGTTTTGCCCCCAAAAGGTGTGGCACACAACAAGACCTCGCCCCCTCGCTCCTTCCTTTTCCCACCCCCCCTCATTCTTTCTCTCTGCTCTCCTCTTCCCCCACCCCCACCGTGTCATTAATTGTCCTCATATCAAAATTGAGTACATGGGATTCATGCTTCTCCATTCTTGTGACGCTTTACTAAGAATAATGTGTTCCACTTCCATCCAGTTTTTTTTTTTTTTTTTTTTTAAATTTTTGTAGTTTGGCTGGGGCCGGGCTCAAACCTGCCACTGTTTGGATGGGGCCAGCGCCCTACTCACTGAGCCATAGGTGCTGCAAGTGCTAGGATTATAGGCGTGAGTCACTACACCTGGCCCCACAGACACTTATTTAATAAAGATCTTCTGGGTTCCTTTAGTTATTTTTTATAGACTTTAGTTATGATATCAGCTCGATTATCTTGTAATTATTATGACTTTGAGCTCCTCAAGGGCAAGAACACCAACCCTTTGTCAGTATGCTTATCATTAAAGCAATTGTTAATTCACTCTTACTGAATAATTGAAGGATTCTTGTGCTTAAATGGATTTTTTAAAACCTAGGTGCATATGGGAGCTTCTAAGCAGTCAATGAAAAATACAAAAAAAAAATTTTTTTTTTTGGCTATATATCACTTCTTTGAGTGTCCACTGTATGTGCATGGTCTGTTGTAGTCCTAACTGATGGTTACTTAAGGTTCCTTCTATTGCACTTTCATATGTCTACTAGCCAGAAGCTTCTAAACAGGTCTAATTGCTGACCTCTGTAGTTAAAGATTCTCGTGGTTGATGTTTTATTTCTCATAGATTTCTTTTTATTTTTGAGCAGTCTTTATACTGAGGCAGAGTAAGTGTCTTAAGTCTTTCAGTCTTACTGGAGCAATAATGCTTACTTACAGACACATAGCTACTAAAACCTTTTCTCTTTGAAGTTTAATACATCTTTCTCTTCCACTAGCTTTCCTTTTTTTTTTTCTAGAGACAGTCTCACTTTATTGCCCTCTGTAGAATGTTTGGCATCACATAGCTCACAGCAACCTCCAACTCCTGGGCTTAGGTGATTCTTTTGCCTTAGCCTCCCGAGTAGCTGGGACTACAGGCGCCTGCCACAACACCCGGCTATTTTTCTGTTTTGCAGTTTGGCTGAGGCCGGGTTTGAACCCGCCACCTTCTGTATATGGGGCCAGCGCCCTACTGGCTGAGGCACAGGTGCCGCCCCCCACTAGCTTTCCTTTTAATTCCATCTCTGCTTTAAATGTCACTTATTATTTTTGCACTGATTAAAAACTCAGATCTGTAAATCATTAGACAGTCATAATTATCCCTATCCAGACCAGGGAAATTTTTTTTTAGTAGTCATCATGAAGTAGTAGAAGTATTGGGGATAGAATTAAGACCTAGATCTGAAGGTATCTGAGCCACTGACATTAGCTATTTGGTTTTGAGAAAATCACTTAAACTTTCTGAAATTCACTTTTGCCATCTGTAGAATGAAGTTTATAAAACCTGTTTTATGCATTGTGAAGACTAAGTAAGGTTATATGAAGTTAGTTTTATAAGTTATAAAGCATTGTGAGACACTGATAATAGTGATACTCTTTTTTTTTTTTTTTTGTAGAGACAGAGTCTCACTTTATCGCCCTGGGTAGAGTGCCGTGGCGTCACACTGCTCACAGCAACCTCCAGCTCTTGGGCTTAAGCGATTCTCTTGCCTCAGTCTCCCTAGTAGCTGGGACTA
>CAUYON010173798.1:0-14947 GCA_963573935.1 Arctocebus calabarensis | reverse complement strand
ATAGCTATTTTGCATATAGCTATTAGAGACAGTCATCCTTGTGTGCATGCCTCCCTGGGAAGAACATCTGGAAATTCGGAAATGCTTCTAAACTAAACATATTTCTGTTCCCTAGCGTCCCCATAGGCCACAATCCACAATAGGATCACACAAACCCCAAACAACCTTTATTTTAGTGACTCTGGAAGCCTTCACCTGTTACATAGAACATCAGCCCCTTTCAAAGAGCCTCTCCCTTTATACTTCTGGGGGTTGTCCAGAGGGATGCTTCATCTGTGCTTCCAGAGGCTACCCACAGCTCTGAGGCTTCCTCCGGGGTTTTCCTGTCTTGCATCATCCCTCCTGGTGAAAAGGCTGTGGTACACATCTTCCATTTGTCTCTCCAGATCCTTCAGCCTTCTCTCTTTGGCTTTCTGCCTGAATCCGGCCCCACCAGACTCTCCCAGGGGGAGGCCTGGTTAGTCCTTCTCCCAGATGGCTTCCTCCCTGCAGGGTTGTGGTGAGTCAATGGATTCCTTTACAAGGGTCACTACTCCTCCCAAGGTCACCTTCCCATGGGTCTCTCCTCCCAGATCCCCGCACTCTGTTCCCTCCCCCCTATAGGACTTGGTGCATCCCTGCACACCATCAATATCATTAAAACAATTCTTCATTAAACCTCCTCAAAGTCAGCATGGCAAACAGAGGCCTGACAGGCAGGAATCTGCAACCATGGCTAATAGATCCCACAATTCCCAAGACTGCATAAGGCTATTGCTTGACCTTTACATTCAAAAGTGTCCAAGAGCGAATGAGTCAAAGGTTGATTATGTCAGCTATTGCAATAGAAGATCACAATCCATCATCCAGTTCCTGGACCTGTATCTAGACTCTCAGACCCAGATTCAATCACTTAAGGAAGAAGAAGATCCCTGTAAGCCACAGTGAGCATACACAATAGTGATTCCTCCAACCCTCCCCCAAAGGAGCCATGGCCATTTAATGGAATATGCTACACATGGAAGGAAAGGAAACACTAGATACTCTGATGACTTGATGACTGAGCTGTCACTCCTATAAGACCCAAACACAGTCATGGCCCCTCAGTTAAATAAGGAGTTACCAGAACCAGATGACAAATAGACTCCTGGCCTAAGTTTACTGCAGTGGGTCCCAGTGTCCAGGGACTCATCCTGTGGTCATTTCCCTCTCATATTTGTTCCTTGACTTGTGGAGTAAAAACCATGACAGAAGGAAATATCAAGCAATTGCCTTTGAAATTGACCCCTTTTCTAGAAGCCATACCACATCTCAGGCTGCTGTGGTTTGAATGTCCCCTCCAAAGCTCATTTTGAGATTTAATTGTCACTGTAACCATACTAAAAGGTGGAGATTTTAAATAGTGATTAAGTCATGAGGGCTCTTGTCTTCATGAAGGAAGTAATGCTGTTATCACAGGAGTGGTTTAGCTACTGTGAAAGTGGGTCCCTCATAAAAAAGAATGACTCTAGCACACTTTTCTTTCTCTGTCTCATACTGGCATTTCCCCTCCTCACCATGTGATTCCTTCTGCCAGGAAATGACCCTCACCAGGGTCACCACTGCCATGCTCTTGAACTTCCCAGCCTCCAGAACTGTGAGAAAGAAGTTTCTTTTCTGTATAGATTACCCAGTCTGTGGGAGTTTGATAAAGCAACAGGAAACAAACTAAGACACAGGTGCAGAGCAAAGGCTTAGAACCATTCTGAAAGGAAGGAAGGAAGGAAGGAAGGAAAAGAAAGGGAGAGAAAAAGAAAGAAAAACAGAGGGGTGAATCCAACTTATCCTCCTCCTTTAATTCATCTTTCTAGCCCCTGCAGAAACCAAACACTGAATGGGCTATGTTTGAGGACAATAGGTGATTATAAATTTAACCAAGCAGTAGGCCCAATTTGTGTTTGCAGTGCCAGATGGTGGTATCTTTATGATAGCAAATCATCATGACCTTTGCCACTTGCGATGCAGCAAATATTCAATCTTATTTTTGGTCTTCCTTGGGAGGAAAGATCAGAAGTAGTTCACATATGTTAGCTCTACTTTTCTCTGTCTTCCTATAGTCTAAAAGGATCTTGATCTCTGTCCAAACGTTCTGCATAACATCAGTTGTTTCCCTTATATTGATGATATCAAGTTGTAAAAACTAGTATTTATGAAGTGGTAAGTCTTCTAGATGCCCTAGTAAAACATGTGCAGGCTGGAGGGTGGGAGAGAAACCATACAGAGATTCAGGACTGAGATGACAGTGAGCCAGTGGCTGAGGAGCATGTGCCAGAACATCCCCTCCAAAATAAGGAATATGAACTTTCATCTTGTAACTCCTACTATGCACCACTACGAAAGAAGCATAGCTCTTGGAAAGCTTTTCTGGATTTTGAAGACAATACAAATCACTTTTGGGAACATAATTCAGATCCATTAATCTTGTAACTCAGAAGGCTCTTGATTTTGAATGGCTCCAAAAAAAAATAGAGGACTCTGCAGAGAGTCCAGGACCCAAATGCTATTGCCATTTCTTCAGCCATGTAACATAGAAGAAACTAAAAGACAGGGCCAGCTACATAATTTAGGGACCACATCTTGTTCAAGAAGCAGGAAAAGAAGCATAGCCAGGCTAAAGACACTAAAACATAATGCACGTTCCCTTAAAAATATTATATTACTTATAAAGTATAATTAGGGTTGAGAGGAGCAAGATGGGTGAGTAGAAACCTCTAGTAATATATGCATGAACACCAAGTTGACAACGTCCACCCAAGGAAATACCTTCAGAAGAATGAAAAATCAGGCAACCAACCAGACTGTCTAGCTTTAATGCCAAAGCAAGGGAGGATGCACTGAAGAGAGGCAGAAAAGATGGTCTCACGTCGCCTACACTACCCCTCCTGTCTTCCCTGGTCTTGACCTCCCCAGATGAACTAAAGAGGATACTAGTGACCAATCTTGCAGGGATGGAGCTGGGTGAACTTTCAGACAAAAATTTCAAAACAGCTGTTCTGAAGAAGCACAATGAGCTTCAAGACAACACAAAGAAGTAATTCAGAAGCCTATAAGAGAAATTTAACAAAGAGATTGAAATACTAAAAAAAAAAAAAGAAAGTCAGTCAGAAATTCTGGACCTTAAGAATTCAATTGGAAAGCCTTGACATGGTAGTCTACACCTGTTATCCCAGCACTCGGAGGCCAAGGCAGGGGAACTGCTTGAGTCAGGAGTTCAAGACCAGCTTGAGCAAGAGCAAGACCTCATCTCTAAAAACCAGCCGGCATTGTGGCAGGTGCATATAGTCCCAGCTACTCGGGAGGCTGAGGCAAGTGAATCACTTGAGCCTAGGAGTTTGAAGTTACCGTGAGCTATGATGCTACGGCACTCTTCCCAGGGTGACAAAGTGAAACTCTGTCTCAAAAAAAAAAAAAAATCATTCAATTGAGAAACTGGAAAAGAATGCATCAGAGACTCTCAACAGCAGAATTGACTAACAGAAAAAAGAATTAGTGAGCTTGAAGACAAACTATTTCAAAATCCACCATCAAAAGAGAAAAAAGAAAAAGGAATTTAAAAAAGAATACAGGATGCCTGTAGGATCTAGAAAATACCTTCAAAAGGTCAAATCTAAGAGTTATTGTCGGCTCGACACCTGTGGCTCAACAGGCTAAGGTGCCAGCCACGTACACCTGAGCTGGCGGGTTCCAATCCAGCCCGGGCCCACCAAACAACAATGATTGAAAAATGGCAGGGCGTTGTGGCGAGCGCCTGTAGTCCCAGCTACTTGGAAGGCGGAGGCAAGAGACTCACTTGAGCCCAGGAATTGGAGGTTGCTGTGAGCTGTGATGTGATGGCACTCTATCCAGTGTGACAGCTTGAGGCTCTGTCTCAAAACAAAACAACAACAAAAAAATACAAGAAGATCACGTGACATCTAATGTATGTAACCCAAACAAGACTATCTCAAGACATTTACCAATCGAGTTCCAAAAGGTCACAGACAAGGAAAAGATCCCAAGGAAAACAAAACATAGTAAAACAAGAATAAAGTATAAAAGAACCCCAGTACATCTGGCAGCAGACTTCCTGAGAGAACAGCATGGCAGATTCAAATTACTAAAGGAAAAAAACCTTAACCCTAGATATCATATCCTCCAAAAATACCCTTCGAATGTGAAGGAGAAATAAAGACTTTCCCAGACAAACAAAATCGAGGGATTTAATCAACCCCAGACCTGTCACACAAGAAGCGCTAAAAGGAGTTCTTCAGTCTGAAACAAAAGGACCCTCGTGAACAATAAACAATCATCTAAAGGTTTACAGCTCAGTGTCACAGTAAGGACACAAAAAAGAATACTCTATTGCTGTAATTGCAGTGTGTAAAATACTTACATTAAGTGCAGAAAGAGTAAAAGACAAACCTATCAAAAATAACAACTATTCTACCCACGCTTCACACCCTTATCTGTCATCTGCCTAAATACTAGACTAGGGTGGCTCACCCACCGTGCCCCCCCAAAGTATGCCATGAGGTCCTCATCACACATATAAAACTAGGTAACAATCGCTAAGTACCAGCCAGTGAGGGCCGAAGTCTCACTCTTTCTATCAATCTCTTTCTCTTTTGCTCTCTCTCTCTTTCTCTCTCCCCTTATTTCCCCCTTTCCTCAATTTTATTAATAACAGCAGAGGTAAACAATAACATCCTTCTGCTTATAATTTTGTACAGATCACTGTATCACACAAAGTTCAAACAAGTTTAATGTGTGTGCTCTTCTGAGAGTTTTTACATGCCCCCATCTCAGAGTTGTTATGTCACGTTTTCTATAGAAAAATCATGCAGGTGAAGCTGGTACCAGCCACATTAAACCCTGACGCCTCTGCATAGGGGAGAAATAAGACACACACTTGGTTTGGCTTCTCAGTATGTATTTATTGCAAATAAATAAGTCATTTCAGCAAAGAGGTCAGGTAATTTTGACAGCTACCCTTTGACAGTGAGATGACCAAAAAACTTCGAAGGACCTAGTCACATAGCAATGAATAAACATGCGTCAGAGAACTTGCCACATTCTACATCATTGCAGGGAACAAAACAAACCTATATTCTTAAAATGCTAAATAAAGTGATTTGTTGATAATACAACCACATTTCTTAATACTGGGATGTCTTTCAAGGATACTCTACCAAGAAACACAAATACGTAAGGCTTTAAGCAATGAATAATTGTGATGAAATTAGCACAGTCCAGATTCCACAACCTGCTTTGTGGGTTATTAATGTGGGTATTCAGAACCCTCGCCAGATTTTAAAAAAGCAGCCTCCCAGTCTCAACAATAGCTGTGCCCCACTTGCCAGCGTAGTCTTTCAGTTTGCCCTTTTCTTTGGTGCCAAAAGTCTCCTTAGAAGAGCAAGGCTGAGTTCTGGGTTTCAAAAGATTACTACTTAAGTTCCAGCAACTGCAAAGTCTCCGATGACTATTCATTTCCATGAGTTCCACATTCGTGCCCTGAGGAATGTCAGAAAGACTAAATAGATGGAAATAAGTGTTAGGAACTGGTTCAGCTTGTTCTGGGCTGTCCTACATGGACTGGGACTATGATAACTTTTCAAAGTGACACTCTCAATTCACCCACATCCACTCGGCACCCTTTGTGAACCAGTTTTCACAGGAGAAGGAATCAAAAACACTGGTGTTCATGTTAGCACATGTCTGCTTCTAGACTCTGCTTTGCAAGTATTCATTGTTGGGTTGGTTGGCCAGGTCTTCCATCACAGAATATGGACTTGAGGGAACACGATTTGGACAGTAACGGCTGTGTTTGAGATGAACTTCAAATGGGTGGCCAGGAGGTGATCTCTCCCTCTTCACATCTTTGAAGACCATCAGAAGAAAGTCAGCATGTTTTTAATCAAAATTCTGTACCTTCCAATATGTTTTTAATATCCAATATTCAGGAATGATTTTTGAATTTTTTTCTCCATTTTTATTCACCAACGTCATGAGACTCAGAATCCTAAGGCTCCTTGTTTAAGGTCTCTGAACTCTGCAATCTGGGTGAGTGCCTTTTTCCTACCCTGAGACACCCGCCAGGAGAGCAGAGAGCTTGTCAAGGAAGGGCTTCCAGATGCTGTTACACTTTCTCTAGAGGGTCTGAAATTCCTTTTTCAGTTGGGCTTCTATTTTTTAATAGACTATTTTTAGAGCAAGTGTAAGTTCACAGCAAAATTGAGCAGAAGGAAGAGGGATTTCCCACATACTCCCTGTTCTCCCACACGCAGAGCCTCCCCAATTTCCCACATACTCCCTGTTCTCCCACACGCACAGCCTCCCCAGTTATCAACACCCCCCACTGGAGGGGTGTGTCTGCTGTAACTGATGAACTACGTGTCATTACCACCAGGAGCCGCAGCTGCCTGGGGTTGCCTGGACCATCCTCTTTTACTGGTAGAGATTTATACGGCCACTTGCAGGGCCTGGGGGAACAGGATCAGTGAGCTCCCCCCTGAAAACCCACACTTGCTTAGGACAGACAAACAGTAAAGAAAACACAGAAGTGTTTGTGTCAAGCTTTTGGTTTTGTTTACTCTTCTGGAAATGTTTTGAGTTAGGTTAAATTACCACATATATATGGCTGTGTGTGTGTGTGCATGTGTGTGTTTACAGGATTCTCTTTTTCTGATTGTTAAAGTAAAACGTGGTCCTTGGAGAAAATTTGGGGGAAAAAAGTCAAAATTCAAAATAAGGATCACTGATAAGACCACGATCTAGAGATAATTGCCTGACCTTTTGGTTTATTTCCTTTTCTTTCATTCATTGACAATATATGTATATCATATAAATACACATTTATAATATAATCTATTAAATTTTATTGTGTTTTAGACATTCGCATCACATTATAAACAAGTTTGAAATCATACATCTTACATATATCATTGACATTTTCCTATGTGATTAAATATTCATTGGAAAGTTTTCTTTTTAATTCACCTATAATCAGATTTGCTCTTTTTTTGCTGTAAAGGCCCATGAGTGTTGACAAAGCCCCAGAGTCATGTAGCCCCCATCTCAGCCGGGATGCAGGACGGTTTCCTCGCTCCCCAAAGGCCCCTGTCACTGTGCTGTGTAACTGGCCCTGCCCCAAGTGCTGACAATCTCCCCTGCCCACAACCTGACCTGTTCTCTGTTCTTAGTCTTGCCTTTTCCAGAATGTCATGTAAACAGAATCACACACTATGTCACCTTTGGACTGACACCTCTCACCTGACATAATGCATTTGAGTTTGACGCATGTGGTTGCCTGTATCAATAACAGTTACCTGTATTGCTCAGTAACGTTCCATGGTATAGATTGACTACAATTAGCTTATCCACTCACCAGTTGACAAACATCTGAGCATGGTAAACACAACTTTTACTTGTTGAATGATAGCCCTTCCTACAGACATACTAAATCTTATGTAAACAGTTCCAAACAGCTTCAGTACTCGCGGAAATATTATCAAACATTTTGGGTTTTCTCTCATTAGATATAACTATTAAATGAACATCTCTATACATAAATCTTCACATGCCAAAAATATATGTGCACAATAATATAGCTACCAACAAGCATAGTGTGCCCTGCTGAGGATATAGCAAAATCTAGATGATATAAAATACAGTTCTATCAGAACTTTCTAAAAATGTTTGATTATATAAATAGCAGTCTGGATTCCAATGCTTTGTGCCATTATAAAAATAAAAAAATAATAATAGCTTTTTCTTTTTTTTTTTGAGACAGGTCTTACTCTGTTGCCTGGGCTAGAGTGCTATGGCATCATAGCTCACAGCAACCTCAGACTCCTGGGCTCAGGCCGTGCTCCTGCCTCAGCCTCCTGAGTAGCTGTGAGTGTAGGTGCCTGCACCATGCCCAGGTTCTTTTTCCTTTTTGTAGAGACAGGGTCTTGTTCTTGTTCAGGCTGGTCTCAAACTCCTGGTCTCCGGGATCTTCCCACCTGGGATTCCCAAAGTGCTAGGATTATAGGCATGAGCCACCACACCCCGCAAACTTCTTTAATTGTGATGCAGAAGTTTTAGCCTGCTAAATAGAACTACATTAATTTTTTTTGGTCCTGAAATACCATTTCAGGAAAATGTTTTCCCAGAAAAAGAGTTCCTTTGGACAAAGGAATCGGTTGGCATACACAGAACAGGAATGATGAGTGGGCGAGGGCAGACTGCAGGAGGCTGGTTAGAAAGGCACAGCTGAGTTCCTAGTTACATCTGAGTTCCTGAAGCCAGAGCCAGCAAGAGGGGGGTGATAAGGCTGGCGCTTCGCTTTGCATAAAGAAGTGGGGCTTCTTCTTGAGTAGACACTGCTGCCCTGCGAATTAAAAAGGAAATAGAGAAGATGTCAGCACTGCTGTACAGCACCTACATTCAAAAATATGCACACTGTGGAGATCTCACACGCTACAGACAGTCTCAGAGAGGGAGCGAGTCTTCCGGTCTCCCCGTTCACATCTTCCACAGGGAACCATCTCTGGTGGTTTGGGTTGTCCCCCAGGAAAGCAATCCACATATGCATGTGTCCCTTTTTCTAAGCACAGCGGAACCTGCAACTTGCTGCCTTCACCTGACACCATCCCTTGGACACGTGGTACATGTGTCCGTGTTGGTACACATGCCCATGTTGGTACACATGTCCATGTTGGTACATATGCCCGTGTTGGTACACATGTCCATGTTGGTACACATGCCCATCTTGGTACACATGCCTGTGTTGGTACACATGGAGTTGGCTCATGCTTCCTTGAGGGGGGATTCTTATTGCAAGGATATGCCATTTGTTAGTCACATCCTCTCCCAACAGCTATTACATCATCAAATTCAACTGGTAAAGGAAGACCTGGCCTCACATAAAGACATCAACAGAGGGTCTGACCTGGTCACCACAAATAGTGTCTGACAACCAGATTTTTAAAACAGTAATTACTGAATTCTTTTAAACAAATTAAAAAATGAGGTTTTTAAATTATGAAACCATCTAATGTTGGATTGGAAATATGCCCCATGGCTTTGGACCAGTGGTGGGGACCTTAAAATTTCCCAATTCCATTTGAATGCTGGTCACCCTCTTGTTTTTGCTGTCCCAGCTTGTATTTGGGCTCCTCCTGCTGGACATTTTCTACAACTGCACTTCTGATTTAGTTAATGGCCCACGCCTGATTCATTCAAAACCGAAAAAATTATTTTTACTTTTAAATAATTAACACAAAGGTATACTTATTTTTATTTAAAAAAATAAAATAACACAGAACTACATCCAGTAATAATGAGAATGTCCCTTTATCTTTTTCCATTTCCTACTCTCTTCTCTAGAAGCAACAGTTTGGAGTTTATCTTCTCAGACCTATTTCTATCATTTACATTCATTATTGTGTACAAATAGACATGTGTTGTTTTATTGTCATTTCCTTTATCGGTCTGGGCTCTGCTTCTAGGCACTGGCACTGGCTTGTCACATTTTAGCTTAACAAGCTTCTCTTGTTAATGGGAGGTTGGATTTACGGACAAGTTTTAGGTCCTACTTACATTTACTTTCATTTTAATACAAATTAATTCTGTTATTAAATTTATAAATTCAAAAGCCCAATTTCCCCATATACTTTTCTACTTAATTTGTGAATCATATTGTTCTATTTAAAATCTTAGGGAACTCTGACAATAACTTTAAAGGCTGCTTCACACTTTTTTAATTCTCTTGAATGTTTTAAATACAAGTTATTGTAGGTTAAATTATTTTAAATTTAAGTTTTAGAATATTACATTTTTTTGGAAAAGATTTCTAGTGATGTCAAACAAGCAGAACCTTCTCCAATATTTGATCCTAGAAAATAAATCTAACAAATGTGCAATTTTGCACATGAACTTTATGGCTACCCTGTATAAAATTTAATCTTAATTATTTTAAATACCCCAATACTGGTTAAAAACTTAGTAAAATTCTCTTACAGCTTTAAATTAAAAATCCTAAGTCTAAAATCAGTTACTTAATAGTTACACATATATTGGGATCACTAGACTAATCCAACAGCTATTCTTATCTGTTAAATTCTCTAAAATGTTGCAAAAATTAAATACCAAGTCACACAGATTGTCCCTAAACTTACCACAAAACTATTAATAAGATGGGTGGATTTACATCAATAGCTGTTTACTCCATTCTAAACCTTCTCAGATTAAAAGCTCTCGACACCACTATTCCTAACAGGGGAGACCGGTGGTCCTACCTCTGTGGCCTGGGGCACTTTGGACAGAAAATTCCAGGCAAGATAAAAGATTTTAAGTTTTCTCTGGACTGTCACTGACACACTTGAGATCTGGTCTCAGTGATGTATGTCTTTTTTCTCATATGCTCTCTTTTTGGGTGGCAGGGATGTACAGGGTGTCACTCTGTTGCCCAGGCTAGAGTGCCTGGTGTCAGCCTAACTCACAGCAACCTCAAACTCCTAGCCTCAAGCCATCCTCCTTCCTAGCCTCCCAGAGTGCTAGGATGACAGGTGTGAGCCACGGTTCCTGGTCTTTTTTCTCAAATTCTCGCCAACCAATATTATAACCTATAAGCACATGAGGTTATTTTCCCTTAGATTGCCCATGAGTATATTCTACCTTGCTGTATGATTATCCTCCCATTGTCTGTATTTTATTTATTTATGTATTTAGACAGAGTCTCGCTTTGTTGCCCTTGGTAGAGTGCCGTGGCATCTTATCTCACAGCAACCACAAACTCTTGGGCACAAGCGATACTCTTGAATTGACTACAGTCAATTGACTACATCCCACCACAATGCCCAGCTATTTTTAGAGATGGGGTTTCGCTATTGCTCGGGCTGGTCTTGAACTCCTGAGTTCAAGCAATCCACCTACTTTGGTCTCCCAGAGTGCTTGGATGACAGGCTCAAGTCACAGCACCCAGCCTTCTACCATTGTCTTTAATGGGTATGTTTTCCTCCATACACTAAGTTTACCCTTTGGTGTAAGCATTTGCTTGCCAGTGGATATTTAGGTTTGTCAAACATCTTTAAGCACACAGGCTGCCTGAATTGTGAATCATCTCTTTAGAATAATCACCGAAAGTACCCTTACAGTCTAATTGAGGTCAAAGATTATATATATATTTGTTTGTTTGTTTATTTTTGTTTTTTGCAGTTTTTGGCTGGGGCTGGGTTCGAACCCACCACCTCTGGTATATGGGGCCGGTGCCCTACTCCTCTGAGCCACAGGCACCGCTGCTGAACAATTATATTTTTATAATTCATAATACATATTGCCAAATTGTTTTCCCAAAGCACTTTACCAAATTCCAATGCTAAAAAGCATTGAACCACATCTTTAAGATATTTTTCTACTATTTTTTTGTTAAAGTATGTCAATGAATTTGAGGAGTCAATTACATCTGATTTGGTTGTTTTAAGAGTGATTAATTATAAGATAAAATAAAATAAATTTAGAAATAAAAATAAAAACATATATGTACATAATCAACACAAAAAAGGGGAAAGTTGAAAATACATTTAGTCCAAGGCAGCTGTATTGCTTCAGCTCAGGAGCTCAAGACCAGACTGAGCAAGAGCAAGGCCCCATTTCTAAAAATAGCCAGGCACTGTGGCCTGTAGTCCCAGCTACTTGGGAGGTTGGAGCAAGAGGATCTTCAAAAAAAAAAAAAAGTTATTAAGTAATTGTGTATATTCGCTATTTCGGCTCCTTTCATGTCAATTATCTACCCTTATTCATTGCTACTATTAAAAAGAGAGAGAGATTAATAAAAACTGCCAGAGCAACAAAGTGGAGAAAAAATTAAATGGCAGAGAACGAAAGAGAGTTTTATTCTAGACATTGAAAGGAATTTGGGCAGAGCTGTCAAAAATAACTCTACCAAGCATCCCTGAAAGAATGTTGCTAAGAAGGAAAAGAGAGCAGGTGAAGAACTGCAAACCTTCCCCCACCGGTGGTGGCGGAGGCCACGGTGTGGACCCAGTGACATTTTGAGGCAGTGTGACATGAGGTGATAAGAAAGAATGAGGACTTTGCCCCCAGACAAGTTGGGTGTTACTTCTGGCTCTAACCAGTCTCCAGTGCCTTGAAGTGACTGCTTATCTCACTGATGAGGATTCAACTGTGCTCCTTCTAGGAATGTGGCCGGACGAAAACCGCAAATGACTCCCGGTGCCAGCTGGAAGCCTGGCAGGTCCAAAGTGCTCAGAAATGCCTGGGATGGTGAGGACAGCCACCCTCGTCACCTCACACTTTCTATTCGGCAGGGGCGCAGGTGCCAGGGTGACTCCCTTGGCCTATTTGTGGCAGTCTGGTTAATGAGAGGAGAAGTAAAATCGTACAGACCCAAGTAACGCTGGCACAGCACCCACGTGCCCTATTCAGGCCTCATCAAAGTCCAGGCTCATTAGAAAGTCTACTGTGGGAGGTAGACTGTTGACTTCTCAGCGGGCGCCCCGCCTCAATCCAGGGGTATCTAAGGTAAAGTGAGGGGATGTGCGATCTCTGGGGGCTCATCAAGACCACCGAAGACAAAAGAGCCTGATGCCTCCCAACAGGCCAGACTCTCCCTATGCGCCCAGAGTGAACCTGAGCTGAATCCTTTGAACTCCTGATCTGCAGTTAGATTAGGGAGCTGGCTTACCTCCCCTGCGGGGATGAAACTGGTTTTCCCTTCCTCCTTTCTAAACCTGCCATCAGCCCTCTGTTAGCAACCCTCCACCCTGTGCTCCCATTTACCTGGCCTTTCCATGTATCCAATCTTCCTGGGGACTTGAGATTCTTTTAACCCTATTTTTTGGCATTTTTGCATTTCGTACGTGCCCTTTTGTTTGTTAGAAACCAATAAAAGCCTTCTGAAGTAGCCAGAGACGGCTGCCCTGGCCCAGTCTGCTGCTCTGTCTCCAGGCATTCTCTGGCTCTGTTTTAAACCTGTGTAGGTTAGTGTCATTCCCTGTCACCTCTCAACTAGGTCCTGGTCCACGGCCACGACCCTAACAGTTTATCTTATAAATCCTCTGAACATCCTTATTCACTGTTTATCCCCTGAGTGAGCCACAGTTGGTTTCCATTTTCTGCAATCAAAATCTTGGATTTATATATGGATGGAGCTGGAACATATTCTTCTTAGCAAAGTATCTTAAGAATGGAAGTAAAGGACGGCACCTGTGGCTCATCGAGTAGGGCTCCGGCCCCATGCACTGAAGGTGGCGGTTTCAAACCCGGCCTCGGTTGAACTGCAAAACAGAAAAATAGCTGGGCCTTGTGGCGGGCACCTGTGGTCCCAGCTACTCGGGAAGCTGAGGCAAGAGAATCACCTAAGCCCAGGAGTTGGAGGTTGCCGAGAACTGTGTGACGCCATGGCATTCTACCGAGGGCGATAAAATGAGACTCTGTCTCTACAAAAAATAAATAAATAAATAAATAAATAAAATAAAGAAAAGAATGGAAGAAAAAGTAGCCAATGTACTCAGCCCTACTATGAAACTAATCTATAGCTTTCATATGAAGGCTATAACCCAATTATAGCACAAGAATATGGGGAAAGGGAAAAGGGAGGGAAGGGGAGGGGGGAGGATGGGTACTTGGTGGGATCACACCTATAGTGCATCTTAGAAGGGTACAGGTGAAACTCACTGAATGCAGAATATATAGGTCTTAACACAATAACTAAGAAAATGCCATGAAGGTTATGTTAACCAGTTTGATGAAAATATTTCAGATTGTATATGAAACCAGCACATTGTGCCCCATGATTGCATTAATGTACACAGCTATGATTTAATTTAAAAAAATTTTTTTTTAATTCTTGGATTTATGCTGCCACTAGACATCCTTCTGAGATTCTTCTATTTTTATTTATTTTTATTTTTTTTCCTTCTGAGATTCTTATAGACATCTATCATTCCTTCCAGCTGCCCAGCACCTCCAAACATGGTTCATCTTAAATCCATGCCTTCCTAGGGTAGAAGCCAACCATGGGCGGGTCCATTCATTCCTCCATTGTTAAGGGTCTATCAGGTTTCAAGCTTCATTCTAAGTTATCAGAATACTTCAGAGCCAAGGTCCCGCTCCCTCTCCCCCAGGGCTCAAGTTCTAACAGTTGAGAGATGGGCAGTTATCATTAAACTTCACAAGCCAGTCAGTCAGGAGATGATAAACACGCTAAAGAAGAAAATTAAAGCAGCAGGAGGGGCTTTGGGGAGCCAGAATTGTACGATGGAGGTGGTAATTTTACCCATGGAGGTCAGGGTAGGCTGCGGGAGGCCCCGTAGATAAGAAAACTGTGGATTTCGGGTCACGTGACTTCGACTGCAGAGCCCTTGGTCCTGCCAAAAAGGCGAGTGTGCACAAACTCATGGGCAGAAAAGCACAGGACGCCTTCAGGGAAAGTGATCAAAACTAGCCTGAAATGAGAGTGTCTAGGGAGAAGCCGTGGGTGGTGTGTTCAGAGAGTAGGACATGGAAGGCCAGGCCAGTCTGAACTTGGTAGTAGGGACCCTTGAAGGTTTTTGAACAGCAGGGATGGACTTCATTTTCAGGTGAGGAAAGGAAAGACCTGGGTCTGTAGAATATTCTCTATCTTCTGTGAGAGGACTCACAAAAATGCACGCCAAATGCACAGGGGTTGAACAGCGGAGTGTGGAGAGAGGGCTTAAATCCAACCCGGACGGGGACATTGGTTCCTAGTCCACATACTGGAGTTGTTGAATCTGCTGTCCCCATTTCCAGTGAAGAAATGGACACACCAGTTGTGTCGGTGTTGGAGGTGAGGCCTAACAATGTGGGTACTTGATGGGGGCTGGGGCGATTCACTGAATTCCAGTCAATATGAATCTAATTTATAGCTTTCATATGAAGGCTAAAACTCAATTATAGCACAGGAATACAGGGAAAGGGGAAAGGG
>CAUYON010173795.1:0-12215 GCA_963573935.1 Arctocebus calabarensis | reverse complement strand
GGCGCCCGCCACAACGCCCGGCCATTTTTTGGTTGCAGCCGTCATTGTTGTTTGGCGGGTCCTGGGGCTGGATTCGAACCCGCCAGCTCAGGTGTACGTGGCTGGCGCCTTAGCCCGTTGAGCCACAGGCGCCGAGCCCATAAACCTGCTTTTTTAATTCCAAGACTCTGTCCCAGGATTCTGGCCACCCATACTCTCTACAGTAGTGCTTCATCAGCATCCTGCCTCAACCCACCTAGGAAAGGCAAGGAGGGAAAATCTGGGATTGGGAGTCAGCTGGAGAAAGACCTTAGCAAAACAGAACCAGGGCAAGCAGTCGATAATGCTACAGTGATGGTCAGCGGGGATCTCAGAGTTTAACTCCTGATGGTACTATGCTCTCCCACCACAGATACCTACACACATACCACACGTGCACTTGTACACATATGCCCCACACCTCCAGACCCTCTTTACCTGGGCAAGTGCTTTGAGCTAGCACCGTCTGCTGGCAGGCCTGGAATTCTGGCACCTGCAGCTCATCCCGTCTCCTTCTTTCTTCCACCTGGCAGGGCTGGGGACTTGGAAAGTCTTTCAGAGGAGAAAATGGAAAATCATTTTGTCTTGTACCTGCAGCACTATCCAGGGAATATATCTGAATCGTTGCTAGGTAGTGATCTGAGGTTGGTCCTGGGATCCCTCCTGGGGCCTGGCACAGGGTGGCCACTGAGTAAGTTTTGCTGAATCAATGAACTTGAAGGCAAGAGGAGTCATTTCCCCAAACTTGGGTCCTGAAGCTACACAGAATCAATTTAGATCCTGGTTCTGTTCCATCTGTGGCCAGAGACAAGCCACTGACCTAACCCAAAGGCTATTTCCACTTTCTGTGGTGGGTGTTTAGATACAGGGTCCTGTATACCCTGTAGATGCTCCACAAATGGCCTGTGCAGAGCCCAGGGGGTAGAATTGAGGCAGAAGTGACCCCACCACACCAAGGTTCTGGAATGTTTTTTTTCTCTTTTCTTCTCACTCTGTTGCCCAGGACAGACTGCCATAGCGTCTGCCTAGCTCAAACTCCTGGGTTCAAGTGATCCTCTTGCCTCAGCCTTCTATGTAGCTGGCTAATTTTTTTTTTCTATTTTTAGTAGAGATAGAGTCTAATTCTTGCTCTGGTTGATCTTGAACTCCTGAGCTCAGGCAATCTACCCACCTTGGCCTCCCAGAGTGCTAGGATTATAGGTGTGAGACACCATGCCTAGTCTGCATTCTTGTTCCCGGTGGGGATGGTGAACCGGAACCTCCTCAGCTCCATGCCAGCTCTAGGCCCCAAAGGAGAAAGGAGGTGTGGGGCTTCTGCTGATTCTATACACAGCTGTTTTCCTCTGAAGAAGCTGATGCTTCAAAGCACCCAGGCACGGAGGTCACAAGTTCTGGTGACACAGACAAGCCTAGAGAAGGGCTGGCGTGGTGGCTCACGCCTGTAGTCCTATGGGAGGCTGAGGCGGGTAGATTGCCTGAGCTCACAGGTTCGAGACCAGCTTGAGCCAGAGTGAGAACTCATCTCTAAAAATAGCCGGGTGTTGTGGCAGGCACTTATAGTCCCAACTGCTTGGGAGGCCGAGGCAGGAGGATCTCTTGAGCCCAAGAGGTTGAGGTTGCTGTGAACTGTGATGCCAGAGCACTGTATCGAGGGGTGACAAAGTAACACTGTCTCAAAAAAAGCATTAAAAAAAAAAAAAAAAGGCCTGGAGAAGGGCTGAAAACTGCCAGTGCTGAATCCCAGCACTGCCCTGTGCTTCAGTGTCTTCACAGTAGCCCTGTTCAAGGGTAGATGGGAGGTCTGGCTAGGCGAGGCATCTGAAGGGACTGTGCTCAGAACCCAGTCGAGAGGAGACACTCCTTCTCCAACGAGGCCTATCTGGGACCACCGGCACAAAGCAAGTGTAATGTATAGGCAGAGGAGAGAGAGACCCCTTATTATTTCCTAGATCCCGGTAAGGGGCGTACCAGGCAAAATTAAGGTCCCTCAGATTCTTTCTCGGACAAGGCAAGACACGCAAGACCCTTTCAGAACCGAGGGGCTGGGGGAGGCAGCTGGGAGCTGCAGAGTCTGGCCCACGGCAACCTTCCCCTGACTCCGTCCCCTAGTTCTGGTATCACTCCTCACCCAAGCAGGAGACCTGGGGCGCTTCTTTCCGCTGGAGGTCCGGCGACTCTGGAACCCGTGGCTCATCCTCCTCTCCCTGGGAGAGATCCGGCTGGGTAACTGGGTCAGCTGTTCACACAAAGAAGGTACAATCCATGTTTATCAGTGATTTGCTGCTGCTGGCAAACACAGCAGGTCCAGAAGGAAGAAGGTGAAGGAGGCCACAGCCCGATACGGGGGCCGAAGGGGGAGCTGTGGGGCACAGGCAGCTCTCTGTGGTTTCTCAGGGACAAAGAAGAAACGAAAAGAACAACAGCGTCTGTAGCACAGTGGTTACGGCCCCAGCGGGTTCGAACCCGGCCCAGGCCAGCTAAACAACAATGATAACTGCAACAAAAAATAGCTGAGCCTTCTGGCGGGCACCCGTAGTCCCAGCTTGGGAGGCTGAGGCAAGAGAATCACTGAAGCCCAAGAGTTTGAGGTTGCTGTGAGCTGTGACGCCGTGGAAGTCTACAGAGGGCAACATAGTGAGGCTCCGTCTCAAAAAAGAAAAAAAGAAAAGAAAAGAGACAACAGATAAGAATGATAGAAAAATGGGTGTACAGTACACAGAACACATGCTGTATCTGGTTTTGTGTGGCAAATGGCCAGGTAAGCCTAATCTACATGTGGTAACACAGCAGACCATGGTCAAGTGGACAAACTGCCTGTGTGGCTGCTGCAGGCAAGTGACCTCTTGTCAAGATTAGGGAGCAGAGAGAACTGATGTGGCTTCCAGATCCCTGATCTTTTGTTTGGACACAGAGTCTCACTCTGTGGCCCTGGGCACAGTGCCTTGGCCTCACCGTAGCTCACAGCAACCTCAAACTCTTGGGCTCAAGAGATCCTCTTGCAGCTAGGCACAGAGGCTCACTCCTGTAATCCTAGCACTCTGGGAGGCTCAGGCAGGTGGACTGCTTGGGCTCACATGTTCAAGATCAGCCTGAGCAAGAGTGAGACCCCTTCTCTCCTAAAAATAGAAAAATGGAGGCAAGAGGATTGCTTGAACCAAAAGTTGGAGGTTGCTGTGAGCTATGACGACACCATGGTACTCTACCCAGGGTGATAGAGTCTCAAAAAAAAGGAAAAAAAGAAAGATCCTCTTGCCTCAGCCTCCCTAGTAGCTGGAACTACAGGTGCCAGCCACAACACCTGGCTAGTTTCTTATATTTTTTAGTAGAGACAAGGTCTCATTTTTGATCAAGCTGGAAGTTCCCCTGATCTTTTAGGAAGAGGTTGACTCTTGCTCTATGTGAGACCCTCCGGTTCCCTGGTTTGGGGCTAAGGCAGTTCAGTCTTACTCAGAGGCATTGAGACCCCACAGTCCTCTTCAATGATGAACTCTCCATAGAAGCCAGTCTGGGCAGGGTCTAGGAGGGACCAGTCCTCTTCAGAGAAGCATAAGATCATGTCTTTGAATGGAGAAACCCGATTCTGAAACCACAGGAGAATAACAGGGATGCTTCAGGGTTAGGATGAGGTAGGCGTCTCAGTCTATTCAGGCTTCTCTGACACAATGCTGAGTGGCTTATAAACAGCAAAATGGGGCAGCGCTTGTAGTTCAGTGGGTAGAACACCGACCCCATATACCAAGGGTGGTGGGTTCAAACTGGCCCTGGCCAAACTGCAACAACAACAACAAATATAGCTGGGCATTGTGTCAGGCGCCTGTGGTCCCAGCTACCTGGGAGGCTGAGGCAAGAGATTTGCCTACGCCCAGGAGTTGGAAGTTGTTGTGTGTTGTTGTGCACTCTACCGCGGGTGATAAGTGACACTCTGTCTCTAAAAAAAAAAAAAAAGTGAAGGGGGTGGGGGTCTTCGTGTGACACCGTTGGGGGCAAAACACGATCGTAAGAGGGACTTTACCTAACAAATGCAATCAGTGTAACCTGGTTTCTTGTATCCTCAATGAATCCTTAACAATAAAAAAAAAAAAAACAGCAGCATGTATTTCTCATTCTCTAGAGGCTGGATGTCCAAGATCAAGGCACTGGCAGATTGCATATTTGGGTATTTGGTCAGGGCCTGCTTCTTGGTTCAAAGACAACTGTTTTTTATTTATGTACTCACGTGGTAAAAGGGGCCAGGGAGCTTTCTGAGTTTCTTGTTTGTTTGTTTGTTTTTGAGACAGAATCTCAAGCTGTTGCCCTGGGTAGAGTGCCATGACATCATAGCTCACAGCAACCTCAAACTCCTGGGCTTAAGCAATTCTCTTGCCTCAGCCTGCCAAGCAGCTGGCACCACAAGGCCCGCCACAATGCCTGGCTGTTTTTTGGCTGTAGTTGTCATTGTTTGGCAGGCCTAGGCCGGATTCAAACCTGCCAGCTCCAGTGTATGTGGCTAGTGCCCTAGCTGCTGAGCCAGAGGCACCGAACCTCTGGGGTCTCTTTATAAGGACACTAATTCCATCATGAGGGCTGTGTCCTTAAGACTTAATCACCTCCCAAAGGTCCTACCTCCTAATACCATCACCATGGGACTTAGGGTTTCTTTTTTCTTTTTAGAGACAGAGTCTTACTTTGTCGCCCTTGGTAGAGTACCATGTCATCACAGCTCACAGCAACCTCCAGCTCTTGGGCTTAAGCGATTCTCTTGCCTCAGCCTCCCAAGTAGCTGGGACTACAGGTGCCTGCTACAACACTGGGCTATTTTTTTTTTTGTAGCAGTTTGACTGGGGTTAGGTCCAAACCCACCACCCTTGGTATGTGGGGCTGGCGCCCTACCCATTGAGCCACAGGCACCACCTGGCACTTAGGATTTCAACATACAAATTTTGGATAAACAAAAACATTCAGATCATGGCATTCTGCCCTTCCCCCAATTCATATCCTTCTTGCATGTAAAGAACATGTATTCCATCCTAAGAGCTCCAAAAGTCTTAACTCATTCCAGCATCAACTCAAAAGTCTAAATCCAATGTCTCATCTAAATAGATATGGGTGAGCTGACTGAGAAAAATTGCTCTCCAGCTTTGAACCCGTAAAAGCAATCAGAAAAAGGGAAACCTGAAAGAAAAATTTCCTAAAGTGGCCCAAGATGGCTAAGGTTTGGACCCAGGGTAATAAAAACTAGGCCTATAGGTGCCATCCTAGCACTTGGGAGGCTGAAGCGGGTGATTGCCTGAGCTCACAGGTTTGAGACCAGCCTGGGCCAGAATGAGACCTCGTTGTCTTAAAAATAGCCAGGCATTGTGGCGGGTCCCTACAGAGCCAGCTACTAGGGAGGCTGAGGCAAGAGAATCGCTTCAACCCAAGAGAGCTATGATGCCATGGTATTGTACACTCTACCAAGGGCGCCAATGTGAAACTCTGTCTCCAACAAACAAACAAACAAACAAAAACAACCAGATCTATGAACTAACACTGAACTCTCACTTGCAAGGCTGGGGGCTGTCAAATACTTCACTGACTTAAACTGATTACAATTTTGTCTACCATATGAAGCACAAAGGCTGGACAGAATCAAGCATCCCTCTCCAGACCTTAAGATGCCTGCATACTAGTTAATTTTTTCCCTATTCACTTTCTCCCTTTTGTCATTTTCTATGATCAGAACCTAAAAATGCTGAGCCTCACTCAGCCCCATGCCAGATGTGTTCTCAGTTTGTGCTCAGTCTGTGTCTCTGGGTTGCAATCTTCAAACTTGGCTTAGAGTAAACTTAACTTTGATTTCTTTAGTCTACAATGTCTGGTCTGTTATGTGCTTCCAAAACACAAAGGCGGCACAGGCAGAGGCTAGAGATTCCCATTTCGAATAGGAAAAAGAGAAAAAGTAACAGGTCTCAAGCAAGCTGAAACCCACAGGGCCTGATGCTCTGTCCTCCAGGCCTGCTGTGTCAGATGTCCCACCTTCTGGGAGGGGCAGGAGGTGGACCCCAAAAGGCTCTGGGTGGCCCCATACTCTAGGTGGCTCTCTGTACCTTCAACAGCACTAGGACATAATCACGATTCAGCCTCAAATTCTTTGCCAACGCAGAGTAAGAGCAGCCTTTTCTCTGGTTTCCGATAACATGTTTCTTATTATCTGAGACTTCATCAGAATAGCCTTTAGGTCCATACTTTTACCATCTATCTGTTCACAACCCCCCCTTAGGTAGTCTCTAAGATGCCTGAGACTTCATCTATAGAGCGCA
This sequence comes from Arctocebus calabarensis, assembly GCA_963573935.1. Classification (NCBI taxonomy): domain Eukaryota; kingdom Metazoa; phylum Chordata; class Mammalia; order Primates; family Lorisidae; genus Arctocebus; species Arctocebus calabarensis. Next base: position 5,919 of record CAUYON010173795.1, on the reverse strand, counting down.
TCCCTTTTCTCTGAGCCTTCACCAGGCTCATCCTTAACAGCCTGTCAGGCTGGGCATGGTGGCGCATGCCTGAGCTCAGCAGTTTGAGACAAGCCTGAGCAAGAATGAGACCCTGTCTGTACTAAAAACAGAAAAACTAACCTGTTCTACAAGCCATCTCCCCCTGAGTGTATGCAAGAGTGTCTTCAGTGTATATATTATATGTAGGAAAATTATAGACCACTGGGAACACACATCTGCACCAATATTAAATATTCTCACATCATTCTTCAAGTGTACTACCAAAAGTACACTCCCAACAGCAACTCACTGGCACTTCCCCTTTCCAAACACCTTTGCCAACACTGGGGTGTTGTCAAATGCCTGAGACTCTGTAGATGCCCTGGGGCAACCATAGCATAGTAACTCCCTTTTCTTTGATGAACATCGCTTCATGGCTTTATTGATGAATTGGTCTCAACTTGCATGAGATGCTCATTTATTTTCCTTGTCCATACTTCTATTGCATTTTCTGGTTTTCTTTCTTCTTTTTCTTTTCTTTCTTCTTCTTTTTTTTTTTTTTTTTTTTTTTTGAGACAGAGTCTCATTTTGTGACCCTTGGTAGAAGTACCATGGCATCATAGCTCACAGCAACGTCAAACTCTTGAGTTTGAGCAATCCTCTTGCCTCAGCCTCCCCAGTAGTGGGACTACAGGTGCATATCACAACGTTCACCTTGTTTTTATATTTTTAGTAGAGACAGCGTCTTGCTCTTGTTCAGGTTGGTCTTGAACTCCTGAGCTCAAGCAATCCATCTGCCTCATTCTTCCAGAGTGCTATGAGTATAGGCATGAGTCACAGTGCCCCCAGCTGCATTTTTTGTTTTTTAAAAATTGGCTTGTAGTTTTACAAAGTGAAAATGTTTTACTATAGTGCCAGAAAGGATAACACTATTTCAATTTATTTTTTTGGAGACAGAGTCTCACTCTGTTGAACCAGGATACAGTACTCTGCTGTTATAGCTCACAGCAACTTCAAACTCTTGGGCTCATGTGATACTCTTGCCTCAGCCTCCCAAGTACCTGGGACTATAGGCACTATAGGGGCTCACCACAACACTCAGCTAGTTTTTCTATTGTTGGTAGAGATGGCACTTCACTTTTGTTCAGGCTGGTCTCGAACTTCTGAACTCAAGCAATCCACCTGCCTCAGTCTCTCAGAGTGCCCGGATTACAGCATGAGCCACTACACCTAACCACTATTTCAAGTTTAAGCTTATACTAAATTTATTGTTTCAATCACCCATGATGGTATAATCAGTAATATTGGTGATACAGGATCAATATCAAGAAAGTGCTTAAATTAGCATGGTAATAAAGTTTTTTTTAATGAGCAACTGCACAGCTTCATGTTTATTTATAGAGTTACATCCGTTTTCATGTACTTCTGCTGGCATAAGGCCTCTGTCTGAAATCATCAACATCTGGGGTCAGATGTAGAGTGGTAATAATATTGATAAAAGAGCTCTGAAATTGGCTCTGTGCCTGTAGCTCAGTGGCTAGGGCACCAGCCACATACACCAGAGCTGATGGGTTCGAATCCAGGCCGGGCCAACTACAACCAAAAAATAGCTGGGATTTGTGGTGGGCGCCTGTAGTCCCAGCTGCTTGGGAGGTTGAGGCAAGAGGATCACTTGAGCTCAAGGGTTTGAGGTCATTGTGAGCTGTGACATCCCAAGCCTTTGAGGTCACTGTGAGCTGTGATGTCACAGCACTCTACTGAGGACAACATAGTAAGACTGTCTCAAAAAAAAAAAAAAAAAATGAAAAATTTAATCTAAAAGAAAGAATAATGAAGAAAGAGAAAGTTAATTTTTATACTTGATAAAAATTATTGGCTGTTTAGAAATACAAGTAGATTCTTATTCTTAATCATAACAAAAATAAAAAGAACCAAAGGTTTTTGCTGTAGTTGTTTTCCTTCTTTCTTTTTTTTCTTTTGCAATTTTTTTTTTGGCCGGGGCTGGATTTTTTAACTCACCAGCCCCGGCATATGGGGCTGGTGCTCTACTCCTTTGAGCCACAGGCACCACCCTCTTTTTTTTTTTTTTTGAGACAGCGTTTCACTTTTTTACCTTGGGTTGAGTGCTGAGCTCACAGCAACCTCAATCTCTTGGGCTCAGGATATCTTCTTATCTTAGTCTCCCCAGAAGCTGGGATTTCAGGCACCTACCATGATGCCCAGCTAGTATTTTTATTTTTAGTAGAGATGGGGTCTCCCTCTTGCTCAGGCTCATCTCGAATTCCTGAACTCCAACGATCTACCTGCCTCAGCCTTCCAGTGTGAGCCACTTCACCTGGCCCCAAACATTTTTTTTTTTTTTTTGTAGAGACAGAGTCTCATTTTATCACCCTCAGTAGAGTGCCATGGCATCACACAGCTCACAGCAACCTCCAACTCTTGAGCTTAAGCAATTCTCTTGCCTCACCTCCAGAGTAGCTGGAACTACAGGTGCCCGCCACAACGTCCGGCTATTTTTTTTGAACCCGCCACCCTCAGTATATGGGGCTGGCGCCTTACTCGCTGAGCCACATGTGCCGCCTCCCAAACATATTTTTAAAGGTCTATCAGGGAATAAAAATAACGAAACTACATAGCTGACCACCTCCCTTACATTGCCCACCTCAAGTTGACCTAATTTTCAAAGATCATACATGTATCACATGTACGTATCAGTACAGTAGAACTATAGATCTAGTTCCTTACACTGACCATCTCTGTATGTTGACCAGTTTGTTACAGTCCCTTGGGTAGTCAAGTTACAGAGATTCTACTGTATATAAAGAATGATTGGGGCAGTGCCTGTGGCTCAGTTGGTAGGGTGCTGCCCCCATATACCGAGGGTGGCGAGTTCGAACCCAGGCCTGGCCAGCTAAAACAGCAGTGACAACAGCAACAACAACAAAACCTGGGCGCTGTGGTGGGCACCTGTAGTCCCAGATACTCAGGAGGCTGGGGCAAGAGAATCGCTTCAGCCCAAGAGCTTTTTTTTTTTTTTTGAGACAGAGCCTCAAGCTGTCACCCTGGATAGAGTGCTGTGGCATCACAGCTCACAGCAACCTCCAATTCCTGGGGTTAAGCAAGTCTCTTGCCTCCACCTCCCAAGGAGCTGGGACTACAGGCACCTACTACAACGCCTGGCAATTTTTTGGTTGCAGCTGTCATTGTTGTTTGGCGGGCCCGGGCTGGATTCGAACCCGCCAGCTCAGGTGTATGTGGCTGGTGGCTTAGCCCGTTGAGCCACAGGCACAGAGCCAAGCCCAAGAGTTTGAGGTTGCTGAGAGCTGTGATACCACAGCATTCTACCAAGGGTGCCACAGTGAGACTCTGTCTCAAAAAAAAAAGATTGGCAGATCTTCTACATAAAAATTATAAATATCTACAGCAATGAAACAGCATAAATGAAATTAAAAGACAAATGGCAAACTGAAAACAAATGTATATGATTTATGAAAGGCAAAGAATATACCCAGAGCGTGGTGCCTGTGGCTCAAAGGAGTAGGGCGCCGGGCCCCATATACCGGAGGTGGTGGGTTCAAACCCAGCCCTGGCCAAAAAAAAAAAGGAAGGAAGAACACAACCAGAGAGCCTTTGTAAAGCAACTGGAAAGGCCTTCTGCCTCAATAGAAAAAGAAAATGGATGAATAAAATAAGTAGGTAAACACATACAAGAAAAAGATCACCTTCACTAACATGAAAAGTGCATACAAAATACCACTATGAATCATCACTTTAATAAAGATTTCAAAGATCATGGAATTTCATTTATAAAAATGAAATATATTACATACCACCTTAGCCTAAGAAGCCTACGTTCCCACAAATCAATCACAAAAAACCCTCCAGAATCTTCAGAAAGCTATAGTAACTAATGAGGACATTTAAAAGGTTGCTGGATACAAAGTCAATATATAGAAACCAATTTGCTCTGTTGCCCAGGCTACAGTGTAATAGCACAATCACAGTTTACTACAACCTACCACTCCTGGGACTATAGGTACATGCCACCATGCCCAGCTAATTAAAGAGTAATTTTTTTATAGAGATGGTATCTCATTTTATTGCCTAGGCTGGTCTCGAAGTCCTGGCCTCAAGTGATCCTCCTGTCTCAGCCTCCCAAAGGGCTGAGACTGCAGATGTGCGTCACCATGCTTGGCCTAATTATATTTCTATGTACTAGTGACAAACAGCTCGATAATAAAATATACTATATATATAGCATATATGCATTTTATATGCATTTTTCATATGTTAGTGAAAGTAATATTTTTCTTGTATGTGTTTATTTATTTTTATTTTTTTAGAGACAGAGTCTCACTTTATCACCCTCGGTAGAATGCCATGGCATCACAGCTCACAGCAACCTCCAACTCCTGGGCTTAGGTGATTCTCTTGCTTTAGCCTCCTGAGTAGCTGGGACTACAGGCGCCCGCCACAACGCCTGTGGGGCTGGCGCCCTACCCACTGAGCCACAGGCACCACCCTCTCGTAGGTGTTTAGATACTTATTTTCTTGGTCCATTTTCTTTATATATATATAAAGAGAGAGAGAATAAATTTTATCATCCAGCTGTTTGTCACTAGTATATACAAATACAATTGCTCAGGCAATCCACCTGTCTCGGCCTCTCAGAGTGTTAGGATGTAAAATGTATATATATGTATATATATTATATTTTATCATCCAGGCCTGCCAGAGTACTAGGCCTATAGGTGGGACACACTGTGCCAGGCCTGAGGTATCTACTTTAATGGCCAAAAATTAAAAACAAAAAATACCAAACTGTTGTAGATTTGGAGTAACTGGAATTCCAATCTATCACGCACACACACACACACATTTATGACAGCTCGAAAATATAAAATTATTATTATTTTTTGAGAAAGTCTCACTTTGTTGCCCTTGGTAGAGTGTCATGGTGTCATAACTGGAATTCCAATCTATCAGACACACACACACATTTATGACAGCCTCGGAAATATATAATTATTATTATTTTTTTGAGATAGTCTCACTTTGTTGCCCTTGGTAGAGTGTCATGGTGTCATAGCTCATAGCAACCTCCAACTCTTGGGGTCAAGAGATCCTCTTGCCTCAGCCTCCCGAGTAGCCTGCCAGAACACCTGGCTATTTTTAGATGCAGGGTGTCACTCTTGCTCCAGCTGGTCTCCAACACCTGAGCTCAGGCAATCCACCTGCCTCAGCCTCCCAGAGTGCTAAGATTACAGGCATGAACCACTGAGTCGCCTAAAAATATAAAATTCTTCAAAAGATATTTACAAAGTATGTACCTGAACTGAGCCCTGAAGGACTAAATGAATGGAAGAATTGAATAGTTCTTGGACTGGAAGACCCTGTGTGTTGGTAAGACATCAACTTGCTGGCAGGAGTGACCAACTTGTACCCCTGGGGTCACATATGTATTATGTAAGGACTATTTTGCTTGTCTCTGGTGTTGGATATTGTGAAAATTATGCATGAACCTTGTTTTTGATCCCCAGCTTTCTTTAGCATTTATGTATTTAATCTGTGGCCCAAGACAACTGTTACCCAATGTGTAAAAGAGAAGAAAACAGGTTGGACACTCCGCGACCCACATGAACCTATGGATTCAATGCAGTCCCATACAAAAACTCTAGGAGGCAATTTTAAAAATGGATGAGCAGCGGCTCGGCGCCTGTGGCTCAGCGGGCTAAGGCGCCAGCCACGTACACCTGAGCTGGCGGGTTCAAATCCAGCCGGGCCCGCCAAACAACAATGACGGCTGCAACCAAAAAATGGCCGGGCGTTGTGGTGGGCGCCTGTAGTCCCAGCTACTTGGGAGGCGGAGGCAGGAGACTCGCTTGAGCCCAGGAATTGGAGGTTGCTGTGAGCTGTGAT
>CAUYON010173791.1:0-33646 GCA_963573935.1 Arctocebus calabarensis | reverse complement strand
GGGCGCTATAGCGGGCGCCTATAGTCCCAGCTACTCGGGAGGCTGAGGCAAGAGAATCGCTTAAGCCCAAGAGCTGGAGGTTGCTGTGAGCAGTGTGACGCCACGGCACTCTACCCGGGGCGATAAAGTGAGACTCTGTCTTCTACAAAAAAAAAAAAAAAGATATTATATAGAATGCAAAACAATTAGTAAAAAGTGACTGAAGTAAATTATCTATCTATCTATCTATCTATCTATCTATCTATCTATCTATCTATCAATCATTTACCTATCCCTTTCACATTAAAGCTAGTTTAATTTAAATTAAGGTAAGAAATTATATTAGAAAGTCTAACTTATTAACGGTATAGAGTGAAGTTAAAACATTGAAGACAAACTCTACTATGATTAAAAAATTGATTTAAAAAGCCTTTGAAGTTATGAGATTTAACAAGATTTCTGGTAGGACTGGTATCAATATTTCCAGTTTCTCTGATTATTAGCAGTGCTTTGATAATATACTGTTATAGTTCATTGCAATTTAGGCTGTTTCTTTGAATAAAACCTTTTTGTTATTATTTGAGTGACGCCCTTGGTCCTCCATCTATGATTACTAAATTTTCTCTTCAAGTACAGAGCTAAAAGAATACAGCTGTACTTTGTTTTTCTAAAAAGCACATTGAAAATTTCTTGCCAGTTCATACTTATTATACTTCACTATTTCTGAAACTTTGAGTAGGTTCATGAATTTAATTTCTGGCCAGGTTTGTTTTCTCAAACTGTACTATTCCACTTTAAATCAGACTTAGATCCAAACTAAATTTAATCAATTTGTTTAAAAAATGTTGCATTTCTTGCTCTGATTCCAAGAATATATAGCAGGTTAGGATATTCAGACCCATTCTCTGATTAAAACCAACTAAAAACATTAGATAAAATATTCTTCAGCACTTTTCAAAAACAGGCACAGGGATGTCAAAGTAGTAAGGAATTACCAAGGCAAAATCTAAGGAAAACCTGCAACCAAAGTGGTAAGAGAGTGTTGGTGCTATTTCTGCTCTGAAGGCAATTACCAATCAAGACCAATCTGTGCTTCATTTTTTTATTGTTTTTATTATTAAATCATAACTATGTACATTAGTGCAATCAAGGGGTACAATGTGCTGGATTCATGTACAATCATGCATGTGCTTCATTTTTAATGGCTTACACTTAAGGGAAATCGAAACTGAAACCCAGGTCCTACCAACCACGCAAGGTAAGAAAAATGAGATTCTTGCTACATGAAGTTAGGACTTCAGAAACCACCACCATAAGAGTAATGATGAACAGAAGTAGACCTGACACTTTCCACTCTGTCTCCTGAACATGAGGGGATGTTGCCTCAGAATTGGATAGAATGGAGAGAAAAGTTCCAGAGAAACATAATCACGGCCAAGTTTGAAAAAAAGGTTGGTAGCCCAAATTAACAACAGCTGGTAGTTCTGTTGAAAAGAAACCCTAGGCTATGAATATGTTTCAGAGTGATCACAGATTGGTTGTGTTCCTAGAAGAAGCAGCCAATGCACATCTCTTGAAAAAAATTTCTTAAATCTTCAAAATATACATATAGGTATTTTTGAAGACTGTGAACAGCTCACATGAAAATAAAAATGACCAAGCATGGGTGGCACCTGTGGCTCATCGAGTAGGGTGCCGGCCCCATATACCAAAGGTGGCAGGTTCAAACCCGGCCTTGGCCGAACTGCAAAAACTGAAAAATAGCCAGGTGTTGTGGCAGGCGCCTGTAGTCCCAGTTACTCGGGAGACTGAGGCAAGAGAATCGCCTAAGCCCAGGAGTTGGAGGTTGCTGTGAGCTGTGTGATGCCACGGCACTCTACTGAGGGCGATAAAGTGAGACTCTATCTCTACAAAAAAAAAAAAAAAATCACCAAGCATATGAGCCTTCATGGCACTATAAATTAGAATAAGCCAATTTAATAGATAATGGAAACACATACACAAATGTTATAGATATTAAACTTTTCAGATACAGAATATAAAATAAATTTACTGTGCTTTAATATGATGATAGGCTTGAAACTATTTACAATGTATTACAGAAAACTGTAAACATGTCCTCAATCTTTAAAAAAGTATAAAAAACTTACAGAAATAAAGAATGCAACAAATAATATTATAACCTCAATGTATAATGTTAAAAGGTTAGACACATCCAAAGAAAAGAGGAAGTGAATGATTAGTCAGAAGAAATTATCTGGAGGTCTGAATAGAGAAGTTCAAAGATGGAAAATGCTAAGTATGCTAGGCTAGGTTAAGACACAAGAAAGATAAAGTAATAAATTCCAAAGTATGTTTAATTGGTGTTCCGGAAGGAGAAGATGAATAGATTAGGGAACATGCAATATATGAAAAGATAATGAGTGAAATAGTTATGGAACTGTCTGAGGAAAGAGACATATTTAAGATTCCCAATAGATGTCAAAGAATATTGGAAACAATAACACTCCCAACCTGAGACACGTTAAAATGCAATTTTGTAATACCAAAAAGTAAATGAAAAAATGTAAAAAAAAAAAAAAAAAAGCAACCAGAACTAAAAATACAGATTACCTTCAAAGAGTGGTGGGTGGGTTAATATTTAACTTCTTAACAGAATGTGTAGAAGTCAGATATAGTAGAATGATGTATATTCAAGATAAAATTAAAATAAAATTTTAACTCAGTAAAAATATTTTCAATAGTATGAATAAAGCAAAAATCTTTTTTTAAAAAAAATACAAATAGAAAGCAAGAAAGTAAAATGCTTGAAACATGGTGGGTACTTAGTAAATTTTTCCCATATTTTGAGTGACACTGTTCCAGAAAACAATTATTTGATTATCCTTGCCTCAGATCCCAATGGTTTTGGACAATATTGTATTAGTCTCTGCAATAAAGGAATTATGGTTTCGTTTGCTTCTTCTGCCAAATAATCAATATTTAGCATTCTTGCTACTATTTCTATGATTACCACACCCTCGTCCTAAAATTGTCAAGGCCAGCTCTTTCAATTATAATCAGATATTTGTATATCTTTTAGTTAGGAATAACTAAAAGGATAAATAGTACATTGTAATAATTTCAACAGGGAACAACTATTTTTAACTAAATACTTTATTCAGGAGCATATGTTTGGTGTGTATTATCATCCCTCTAGCAATATTCCCAGATATTATTATGATTTTGCCTGTATATTCAATTCAGACACAGGGAAGGGAATTTAAATAGTGCTTTATATCATATAAAGTAGCTTCATATTTGACTTATTTTTTCTTTACCAAATTTCTTTTAAGATTTTCAGGGATATGGCTGAATGTTCTATTTTTAAGATAAACAGATGTTCAGAGAGATTATGTGACTTGCCCGAGATCATACTGCTTCAAAATGAAGTGCTCAGAATAATGTGAATGGACAGAGGCTGATTTCAAGGACAGTGAAGGAAAAAAGACCAATTATGGTCAGTAGGTCACATTCAATTTCTGGGAACCTCTACATGATAAACCTTATAGTCATCGGAGATACAAAAGTGAACAAAGGTGAATACTTTCTTTAAGATCATTTTTGCCTCAGAGGGGCCTTGAGACCCATTAGCAATGGAGAGTTCACAGTTAAGTTCTAGGGCTCATTAGAAGAGACAGTGAAAATAAGTCTCTACGTATCCCCTGGAATTACTAAAACCCAAGTCACTGATAATATCAAATGCTGATGAGGATATGGAGCAACAGGAACTCTCGTTCATTGCCCCTAATTTAGCCACTTTGCAAGATAGTTTCTCCATTTCTTGCAAAGCTAAATGGTCTTATGTACTGTCCAGCAATTGTGCTTCTAGGTATTTACTAAAATGAGTTGAACCTTATGCTCATCAAAAAAAACTGTGCAAGAATGTTTAGAGAAGCTTTTTTTGTATTTGACAAATATTGGAAGCAACCCAATGATGTCCAATAGGTGGAAGGGTAAGCCAACCAAGGCAAATGGATAGAGTATAATATTTATTCAGGGATAAAAAAAGAATAATCTATCAGGTGCCAAAAAGACACCTTATATATAAGACCTCATATGTACATATTTAAGCTTAAAAAGTTAGTCTGAATTCCACATATTTATAATTCCAATTCTATGACATTCTGGAAAAGGCAAAACTATAATGAAAAGATAGTAAAAGAGGTACCAAAAAAGATCGCTAAGTATTACTTGTCAAAGCCCCCAAAAAACTGTGCAACCCAGAGTCCCCTACAGCAAATGGACTTTAGTTAATATTATTATTGTCAATTTTGGTTTATCATTTGCAGCAAATGTATATGGAAACATTCTGTTCCTTTGATCAAATTTTATGTGTACCTAAAATGGTGCTAAAAGATAAAGTCTATTAAATTAAAGGAAAATAAGAAAGTCAAAGGCAAATTGAAGCGGTAAATTGGAAAGAGGGCAAGGTTCAGACTTGAGGGTGAGAGTCCCCTAAGTAGGGATATCACTGATGTTATGTCAGACTTGTTTTGTCACACCAGATTTTTTTGATAGCAAACCACATTAATCAGAGCACCTGCTTTAAACCTCTTAAGAACACTGGTGAATCTCAGATATAATTAGGACATACAAGTCAGAAGTGAATGTTTATCATCTGCCTTTAAACCCAGGATGCAATCCTCTACTGAAAGTTACAGATAGAATTACCACAAATTACAAGGCTAACGTAGAAAAGAGGAAATGTTGAAAAAACAAAAACAGTAAACTGTACAAACTATTATGGAAGAGAAGCTCAAAAAGTGGGTATGGTGATCAGGTTGAACTTTGCTTTGATTTTCCCATTGATCCTTTATTCTATAAGAAATTAGTTTTCAAACAAATTCATGTTTCTGGCACTCTGATTCTTTCTCCTTGGGAATTTTATCTTTATAGAGCAATAATAGAGAAATGGAAGTTACGCTGGAATGTAGATTTTCAAGCTGAATGTTTTCTAGATCAGTGTTTTATGTAAGCTCCAGTAGATGGCGCAAGAGAGTAAGAAGCAGCGTCTTGGTGAAGTTTGAAAGAAAGTAACCGTATTTTCAACAGCTCTGAGTCTGTGTGATTTCTGGCAAGACATTTAGCAGAGGAGGAGAGCAGACAGTTTTACAGCCTCTGTCACTCTTGGCAGAGCCAGAAGATCCTCTGGTCTATTGGACTTGAGGATTCCTTTCCTCCAGAAGTATTTGATAGCAGCCAAGTGATTGCATATTCCAAGACCCTTGAAAAGGACTTCTCTGCATCACTCAGAGGGTCTTGTGTGCTCGAGGGCGGGTCCAGCTCTGTGACTGACGGTAGTCAGCTAGAGTGAAATCTGTAGAGCACTGCTGTTTTTGCCAGAGGAAGCTACTAGAGCATTTTGATTTTTTTAAAGGCTACCAAAATACACAAAAACTATGACTCACATCTAGACAGTGAAACAGTATTTTTATTCATCACTATAAGTGCAACATTGACAAATAGCACATCTAGAAGTTCATTTTTCTCTTTTAAATTAACCACATTCTGCAATTAGAACATAATGGAGAATTACCTAATTAGATTTTTTAAAATGTCCAAGTAAATCTATCACATGTTCAGGCAGGTTACCTAAATAGTGATTTCAGGGCACTGGAAAGCTGTGTCTTCTGCAATCCCACCAAATTACTGAGAAAAACTCAGCAGTCTCACTGAATTTTCTAATCACCTACCACTTTCTTTGAAAGCCAAGAACCATGGAACTACAAAATATTTGCTTATATATACACACACATGTGCACATGTATGTATGTGTATATACAGTACACACACACATGTATGACTCTTGGTCAGAGAGCTGCAAACAACTCTTGCAATTGCATTGTTTAAGCAACTGAACTTTTAGGCAATTCCAATTCAAAAGTGGAGTTAATTATTAAACATTCAACGTATACATATATGCATCATATATGTATTGAGTTTTCTACATACAGTATTAACTTTTTAAAGATAAATCTAGGATAATCTCATCTGACTTTTTGGGGTTTTAAGAAAGATTATTCTATCTTCTCTTTGAGTAAGTTATTCACATGTTTCAATATCTCCAAAGCTTTTCTTCTTCTATGGAAGTTTCTTGTTCTGCCCTTCTTTTTACTATATCTCCCTTCTTGCATGATCATTTTTTTGATGTGAATTTTTGGTTTCTGCCTATAAGCAATTAATAAAGTTATCAATTCATCATCACTCAGTCAACCAATAGTGTAGGGCAAAAAAGCGCCTGAATGGATAGAGGAATACGTTTTTAGTACCGATTGCATATCTGGCATGGAGGGATATAAAAATGAAAACACATAAGATATCTCTCTCCTCTAGATAAACCCACATGATCCATGATCTATAACAGGAAAAACCAGAAGAAACATTTATCTATGCTTGAGGATATCAGGAAAGCTATTTCATACAAGTAAAATATTTAATAATTAGCAGTAATGCATCAGGTTAAAAGAAAGGGAATGAATAATGTTTATGACTGGGAAAATAGCACATACAAAAAATTTTCCTAATGGATGATATGTGAAAGAAACATGATTTAGAACGGTTGGATCATCAGATAACTGTGGCAGAAAGAAGGAAGTTGACTATAAAAATATGGAAAGGTAAATTATGAAGACTTTAACATAAATGCTTGAGAATCTAGTCTTAATTCCACATTGTTCAAGAGAATTTTCTGCAATGATAGAAATGTTATATATTCTGCACTATGTTATATAACAGCTACTAATCACATGTGGTTATTGAATACTTGAAATGTGACTAGTCAATCTTAGGGTTTGATTTTTTTTTTTTGTTTAATTAAAATTTAGATTTAAATGGACTGTTCAGATGTTGAAAATTATTGAAAGATTACCAATAGTGAAAATGACGGTTAAGTTTAATATCAATGCAAAAATAATACAGGTTGTAATAAATTTATTAGAATATATAGTGTATTTAAAATCAAAGAAATCAAAATATCACCACGTATTAACTTGGAATGGTATTCTGTTGCTTAAATAAATCAATTGCAACTGACCAAGAGCTAAGATAAGAATTATTTTGTATTCTACTCAGAATGAGCAAGTGTAGAACAAATAATCAAACATTTAGTGTAAGTCCGTAGTTTATACCCACAGAAGTTAGGCATCCACATTTGGAGTTAAAAAAAGTATTATTAGAGAAGAATAATTCCCAACATGTTAGGGGAAACTTTCTACAGTAAGTATAGATAGATCTGTCCAAATCATTTTGAGACTGCTGACTTATTGAATTCATGGAATTTGTGTCTGAGTCATGAAAAGAGACAAAGACGGATTAGAATACAGATTCTGAAATCTCAGAGAAGTAAGCCTGTGGCAACACTCAAGGCTGGTTTGTTCTTCTCTCCCTCAGTAGATTTCAGTGGCGTTAAGAGTTGCTTTCTTTGGGTGGTGCCTGTGGCTCAAAGGAGTAGAGTGCTGGCCCCATAAACTGGAGGTGGGGGCTTCAAACCTGGCCCTGGCCAAAAAAAACTGCAAAAAAAAAAAAAAAAAAGAGTTGCTTTCTTCTGTTTGATGTGGCTACTGCCTATCTCACTGGCAGGTGTATCTAACAGCACATTTCTTTTGAGAAGACAGAAAGTCCTACAAAGGAGCACTATGAGACTGGATCAAAAGAGAAAAACTCTTAGAAAAGACTTCTGAATAGTTTGAGAACAATTTAGGATGAAATCATCTTAAAATGAAGCAATGGTAAATCTATTTTGAATTATTTACTTTCTCTTGCACAAAATGTGTCAGTTTTCTGTTTCTGGATAACAAATTATTCCAAAGTGAGCTCCTTAAACAACACTTTTATTATCTTATGGTTTCTGTAATTTGGAACTTTAGGCCCATATACTGAATTCCCTTCTCAGCATCCTACAAAGTCAAAATCATGGTGTCAGCCAAATTGCATTCTCATTTGCAGCTCAGATGCTCTTCTGAGGTCATTCAGATGGTTGGCAGGATTCAATGTCTTGTGACTGTAGGACTGAAGCTTTCAACTCCTAGAAGAACCAGCAATTTCCTGCTATGAGCTTCACTCCAAAACATGTTACTTTGCTTCTTCAAGACCAAGAAGCAGGAGAATATCTGCTTTTCCTTGAGTATTTCTCCCTTTAATGGGATTCTGATTAACTCAAGGCCACATAGATTAATCACTATTTTGGTTAATTAAGAGCCAACTGACTTGGGAACTTAATCTCATTTTCAGCCTGATAATGCAACATAGGCATGGTAACGATATTTCAACTTATCTATAGATCTGAACGAGACTAAATGGGATGTATAAGGCAGGATGAGAATCTTGGGAGCCACTTTTGAATTCTATCTACTATACATGGTCATGGTACTCTATTCACAATTGCTTATTTAACCTTGTATTTTCCCATATTTAACTGCACATGTTCTCCCATTAAAAAAGAGTGATGATATTAGAGCAATCTTAACTTAAATACTGAATATAACATGTATATATTATGTAATATAATACTAAATATAACTTTATAGAAGGAAGGCTCACTCTTTCTTTCTCTGCTCAATAAATAGTAGTTTCTTCTTATGTAAAGTAATTTTTGTATGTGTGTGCATATGTGTGTACACAGCATATACCAATGGTGTATATGTACCAATGAATTCAAAGACAAAGAAAAGTTGAATTTGTTGTGGAAACAAAATAGGAAAAAATGAATTTTGAAGTGAATTTGAAGTTTCTGATGTGTAAAGAATACAATGTGCTGTGATGAGTTAGATTGTTTTAGCAGTGGAAGGAAAAAGTAAACCATGGCATGAGTAAAGGAAAAACAAAATGCAAGTTTATCTATAATGTAGATGAATCACCTCAAAGATTACGCATCTTATACCTGAATTTGATCTCTCTTGCAAAATACTAAGTTTCACAAACTCCATTGACACTTTCGTTTTTTCCTCTTTGCTAATTTGCAGCGAAACATAAAAACTGGCTTACCAAACAAACAAACAAACAAAAAACGTAGACAATATATGTCATTCAGTGTTTTTAAAAAGTATCCAGTGCATCTCAGAGTAAAGAGTGTGTTAACCAGAAATATGTGTAAGACACTAAATCATAGAATCAAATGTGTGTGTGTATACTTCATAAGACTAAGAAATTTTGAAAAGTGATGTAAAATATTCACTTTTTAGGAGGCAATCTCCTTAGCCTAAAGCACCAGCATTGGCCTGTCCTGTGGTAGTTCTCTTGTAAAACACCATTGTTTTTTCCTTGGGACATGTATGGATTGCATTTTTTGCTTCTAGACCTATAGCTAGATTCAAGTTCTAGCAGGCTGTAAAGGGTGAGATACAAAGTGTGACTTTCCAGAAAATGCACTGCACTGTGCACAAAAAGAACTGCATGGAAAGAAAGAAAGAGAGAGAGAGAGAGAGAGAGAGAGAAGAGGGAAGGGAAGGGAAGGGAAGGGAGAAAGGAAGGAAGGAAGAAGAAAAGAAAAAAGGAAGAGAGAGAGAGAGAGAAAGAAAAAGAAAGAAAGAAAGAAAGAAAGAAAGAAAGAAAGAAAGAAAGAAAGAAAGAAAGAAAGAAAGAAAGAAAGAAAGAAAAAAAGAAAGAAAGAAAGAGAAAGAAAGAAAGAGAGAGAAAGAAGATAGAGAAAAAAGAAAAATCTCAGGAAAATGTGTGGGAATGGGTATTAATGGGTAGACCTCAGGGGGTGGGAAACCTGCTTTGGAGCTACATTGGCCTTCTGGATCGTTGAGTATAGCCTTTTGACTGAATCAGGGGGCCACATTTGGAGATTGGGTAGGCCACACTCAGCCCCAAAGCCACAGGTGATAATGTTCTTCAGAGAAGAACAACACCAGGAGATTTTTATGGAGAGAGAGAGAAAGAGAGAGAGAGATTGATTCTAAGGAGTTGGCTCACACATCTATGGATTCTGAGAAGTCCTAAGACCCGTAGTCGGCAAACTGAAGACTCAGAACATGAATGGTGTAAGTTCCACAGGCTTGAGAACCAGGAGGGTTGATGATTCCAGAGAAGAATAAGACCGGGATCCCAGCCCAAACAGTCAGGCAGAAGGAGCTCCCTGTAACTCAGCCTTTCTGTTTTATTCAGATCTTCAATTAACTGGAAGATGCCCATGTCTATTAAAAAAAATCTGCTTTAAGTTTTTAATTTATATATATGTATGTAATTTATATATGTATATTTATATATATACACATACATATATATATATTTATTTATTTAATTTTTTTTTTTTGACATAGAGCCTCAAGCTGTCTCCCTGGATAGAGTGTCGTAGCATCACAGCTCACAGAAACCTCCAATTCCTGGGCTCAAGTGAGTCTCCTCCCAAGGTCTCTCAAGTGGAGATCTCCCAAGTAGCTGGGACTACAGGCCCCAGCCACAACACCTGGCTATTTTTTTGGTTGCAGCCATCATTGTTGTTTGGCAGGCCTGGGCTGGATTTGAACCCACCAGCTCAGGTGTATGTGGCTAGCGCCTTAGATTCTTGAGCCACAGGCATTGAGCCTAATTTATATTTTTAGATAGAGTGTCACCCTCTCTCTCAGTTAGAGTGCTATGTCTCAGTATAGCTCATAGCAACCTCAAATCCCCATGCTCAAGCAATCCTCCCACTTCACTCTTTGGAGTACCTGGGACTACAGGTGGAGGCCATCACACTTGGCTAATTTTTCAATTTTTTAGTAGAGACAGAGTTTCACTTTGCTCAGGCTGTTCTTGAACTCTAACCTCAAGTGACTCTCTCACTTCAGCCTCCTAGGGTGCTAGTATTACAGGTGTGAGCCACTGCACTACCACTTGGCTAGCCATTCAAACATTAGTATCATCCAGAAACACCATCACAGACACACCCAAAGTGATCCAATATCTGGGCACCCTTCAGCTCAGTCAAGTTGGCATATAAAATTAACCTTCACAAGTCCACCTTTTGTCAACTTGGCATCCATACACATTTCTTTAAACTGCACTTAATCTCAAAATAAAGGCAATAAACAAGGCAAAATTCTGCAGAACACACCAGCATGCAATCAAAAACACAGTAAACGCTTACCTAGAAGAGAAGGCAAAGTCCTTGAGTGATGTTTGCTCTTCTTCTTGATATCTAATGACTTATATATGGCATAAAATTAACACTTACATAATATGATATGAAGCCAATGCAATTTATGCTATGTGATTAGGGAATTAGAGATATTTACTTAACACAGACACATACACACACAGAACAGAAGTATATTAATAAAAATAAGAAGGAAATAGTCATGACAGTTGCAGCACTTATTCTTGTAACTGGTCCCATGGTTGTAGCTGTGTTTATAACTACCTTCTCCCACTACTCATTCTGTATTCTCTTTACTTTCAGCAGGCACCTCAGCCAGTCATCACTCTGTATCAAATGGGGTGACTCAAACCTTCAACCCTGCTGGGTCTGCACCATTAAAAATCCTCCCTGGGTGGATTTCAAAGTTTGATTGAACTTAATCACAGGCATGGTAATACTAAGAGATTCCTGAAGGGACTTCTGCATCCCAGATATACACTTCCTTACCTCTGTTGTGGAGCAGTTGTCTGTTTCCCCTTGGTAGTCAGGATGACCACTTCAGCCAGCACAGTCACTCCCTTATTTGCCTGATGATTCAGAAGCATGCGGAGCCCAAATTGACTGGATGGCAGTTTAAACTTCCAGTTCAATGGATCATTGTTGTGTTTCCTGGTAAGAATATTCCTCCCTTAGGAATGGAAATCTCTAAGCCAGCATAGCTTACGTTCATGGGAACAGGATGCAAAAATTTACTATTTGGTTGCTAGGGTGATGGTGTGTGGTGCCATTCCCATTTCCACTCCTTGATTCCTGCATGTGAGTCCTGGCTGTGGAGAAACAACATTGTATACTGTGTATTGTTTGCTACCTCAGAGTATAAACAGCTTTCTGAACAACCTTGCGCCAGCTCTGCAAAGTATTGCCACCTAGCGGGGCCGTAACTGAGCCTTTCAATGACCATGCCACCATTCTATCATACCAGCTGCTTGAGTGTATGGGGAGCATGTAAGATCAGTGAATTATACGAACATGGGCTTATCATCGTACTTCATTTGCTGTGAAATGTGTTCCTTGACCAGAAGCAATACTGTCTGAAACACCATGAGAGTGAATTAGGAAGGCATTCTGTAAGTCTGCAGATAGTAGTTTTGGAGAAGCATTGGTGCAATAAAGACAAATTTGTATAAAGAGTGTGTGTTCCCCTAAGAACCAAGTGTTGTCCTTCCCATAATATGTCAGATTGAAGAGGCTCTCTAAGCAGTTGCCCTTTGCTGCCATTTGGAGGACTAGAAGGATCATTTGGCTTTGGCTAACACAACTGCTTGCTTTCATTGAATTTTCTTCCTCTTCTCCCATCTGAGCTTGTCTTCTGGCACTATTTCACTTTGACTGCTTTTCTATTCCTGTTAGTAAAAATACCTACCCCAGCTTAAGTGTCACATCTTTCAAGGTACTTAAATTTATTACTTCAAATAGAGGTGCTTTCTTCTTTCTCTGAATCCCTGGAATAGTGGTGGCAAGCTATGTTACAAACATCACTCATCATCATGGCATTCTTTTTCCAACCTTGTCTGTGGTCTCAGAATCTTTAATAATGTTACACCCATGCATCCACTCTAATTTCATGAGTTAGCACTATACATGAAGATTTATTTTGATCTTAACATGTTCCACATGTGTGGGTTATTTTATAGTTTATGTATACAGGCATACACGTATGTATGCCTTATTCTTTCAGCTGAACCGTAAGTGTCTTGAAGATAGGGCACAAATTATTTTTATGTTTCTTAAAATAAGCAGCATAATGGTTTGCACACAGTTAAGTATCAAATGCAATATGACTATCTTCTATTTATTGGAAATAATCTGCTCCTCATATCATGATATAAATTAAACTACTTTCAAGAATATATTTCCTATTATTTTAAATATAAAAAATACATAATGAGAACATGTCAATCTCAAACTTCTAATTTCCCAAAATCCAGTGAAATATTAATATAAAAAGTCTGATAAATATTTAAAATATTTCTTCCACGTCATCAAGTAAAATTTATATGATTATTAAAAAATACAATTTGTTTTCAGTTACATTACTTTTCTCCATGCTAGCAACATCTAAGATAAATACTCCCTTTGTTGAAGACTGGCTTGTTTTCTGAATATCCTTGTGGTTCTGACATTGTATTAATTCTATCTGAAACATAAATTTTCCCCATAAAATTTTGCTTAAAAATATTATGTTATTGGGGCAGCATCTGTGGCTAAAAGGAGAAGGGTGCCAGCCCCATATATTGGAGGTGGTGGGTTCAAACCCAGCCCTGCCCAAAAACTGCAAAAAAAAAAAAAAAATTTTTACTGAGTTTTAGAGTCATACATGTAATTTTTTTCTATACAAATTTGGACTTAAAAATACTGTGCTAAGAGACTCAGATGTTCTATGAAATTGGGGCATTAAAAACAGCCACCTGCATGAGCAAAATATTAACTCTGTAGTTCTTCTGTGTGATTTTGTAGTATTTGTATTTTTACCTCATCGCTTATTTATTAATTCAATACTTAATTGGTTGATTATTTACCATAGGTCAAATCTTATGTAGGCATTAGGTAAGCAAGTATGAAAATTAATTCCTGAAAATTAGCTAGTAATCTAATGAAAAGTCCAAATATATAGAGAAATAATTTCCATACAGGTTAATACAATCTCCAGTCGACTGGAAGATAATAGTGAATTAAAACATCACTCGTTTTTCCTTTGTGATTATTGAAGCTTCACAGCAGAGGTGGCATACAATTCACCTTGAAGAAACAATAGAAACATATAACATAGACTTTTAAGATCAATTAACAGAGTTATGTTTGAGAAACTTCAATCAGTTCTTAATATTTGGCTTGCAAACTTCATAGGGGTGACTGGAAAGAGATGTGACTCTGGCTGGAGTTAGATTCTAAACAGTATACAAATACTCCATGAGGTTGGGCTTTATCTCTTGGCACTGAGGACCAAGTTATGACAATGTTTCTGGGAGGGAATCAGTAAGGCTTATTTTAAGAAGGTAAGTCACAATATTGCTGATTAGGGATCATAGTAGGAAGATACTACTGACAGTAAACAATAAATGCCAATATGATAATATCCTAAAGAAGGCTTTAAATTTTCTAAGCTATGGTAAAAGCTGGTGGCACCAACAGAATTCCATGAATTATAAAACATCAATATCTGATGATTCTAAAAAATTATTTACTTTTGACTTTTCATCAAGTTCTGCTCAGATAAGCATCCCTGCAGAGGGGCATCTGAGGCAAGTCGAAGAAGTTCTTCTTTCTATTCCTTTTTTGCCAGGCAAGTCGAAGTTCTTCTTTCTATTCCTTTTTGCCAGGGTCACAAAAGTTCCCTCTTCTACTGAGAGTCTCATTCAAATTCCACAGTGGAACTGACCTGTGGCCATGCCCATATCCCAGTAGTGGTCGAGGAGAGGTCAGGCTGATACTCCTGCCAGGTCTTTTTTTCACTCAAAGTCACTGAAGTCTTGGCAAAGAGTTCAGAGAGACAACCTTGTCCATGTTGCTTTTGAATCTTTTAGTGAGACCAATTTTAATTGCATAGTTTTTGAAAGGCACACTTTTAACTTTCAAGGAGTCTTTGTCTGATGTCTTAGGCTTCAAAGTGTCTAGTTTAAACTAGAGGGGCTGTATTAGAGCCAAAGAAATTTAGAATGTATATTGATACAAAAATAAATGTAAGAGAAGGTTAGCCAACCTAAAGAAAAGTAAGGAGCCAATGAACATGAGTGTGGCCAGTGGATGTTTTCCTTAACCACTTTCAAGCATTCAAGCAGTTCTTCTTTCTTTCTGCTTTACAATTTAATCTCATAACCTTTGGTCAGATAGAAAATTGTTAACACCTCTAAGCCATTGGGATTATTTCACAGCTACCCCAGACTGTTTATCACAGCTCAATTTTTAATCACCAAAATGTGGAAACAGCTTAAATGCCCACCAACCCAGGAACGGATTAACAAGCTGTGATAAGTGTATACCTTGGAATACTATTCAGCCATTTAAAAAGGTGGAGACTTTACATCTTTTGTATTAACTTAGATGGAGGTGGAACAAATTCTTTCTAGTAAATCATCATGAGAATGGGGAAGCATTAATCAGTTCTAGTATGAAGGCAGTAGATGAACTAATACAAAGTGGGGGGGTAGGAGAAGGAGACAACAGGTAGGGGGAGGAGAGAAGGTAATGGGGGTTACGGTGTATGACACACCTCTTGTGGGAGGGACACAATTGCAAGAGGACATTGTAATCAGTGTAATCTAATTATTTGTACCCTCAATGAATCCCAAGCTACCAAGTAAAAGAGAGTTCCTCAAGTATTAAAGTGGAGAGAAATGTCTTTGTGCTGAAGTCTACAGATTGGTTCAATGGAAGAATAGCAAAAAACTAGTATAGGAATAAGTAAAAAATTTGTTAAAAGTTTTCCTTTTAATTTAATGTTAAATTTTTTATTTAAATTAAAATTAAATTTCTTTAATTTAATAAAGTATAGCATATTGAAAGGTAACTAGAACAGTGAGCTTTCTTATTTTAGAAGAAAACAGACATAAAATATTGAGAAGCAAGTAATTTAGAGAAAATAGATTTAAATATTTGATGCTTGATGAATGATCTTAAATTGTTGACTAGCATTCTCTGCCTCTCAAATATACATGAGGAATTGCAGAGCTTTCAACTAATTGTGCTATTTGTATTCATACTGAAGTAATTTATTTAATTTTCAGTAATAATGAAATTTGGAAATACCTATTAATTTTAAACAATTTGTCCTTGACAAATGAAAAATGATGTCATTTTATCTGTTCATAGAAAATTCAAATTTGAAGGTCTTGTTTGGTTTTATTGAAAGAAAACATGTGAACCTCAATTCTAGTTTATATTTGCATTTTTTTCTTCCATTCGAAAAAATTCAGGTGTTGGAAAATAGACTTTCTGTTTGGTCATTTTCAAAGGGGCAATAATTAATTTCTAAATCTATACTAGATGGATCCACATACTTTGATACTGTAAACGAGAACACAAATTGATATAATTGGAATTAAATGGAACTTTTGCTATTTAATCACAAAGGTAAACGCATGTCCTGTGCCCAGAAATTCAATTTGTAAAAATGTATCTTTTAGATATACTTTCAAACACATAGAAGAATGCAGAGATGCGTACGCATTGCAGCACTAAACGTGTATATTGCTTTGGCTTGTTTAAATATACTATTGTAAATCCATCCAATGGAACGTCATGAAGATATTCAAAAGAATAAAGTTTTACATGCACCAAATGGAATAAACTGATTCTTGTCTACCAGTTGAGAAAATCAAGATCTAGAAAGGATTTCATATCATGCTAATATTTGCTTGCTAATATTTGTGCTGGCCCCATATACCGAGGGTGGTGGTTTCAAACGTGACCCCAGCCAAACGGCAACAAAAAAAGGTAGCCGGGCGTTGTGGCGGGTGCCTGTAGTCCCAGCTACTTGGGAGGCTGAGCCAAGAGAATCGCTTACACCCAGAAGTTAGAGGTTGCTGTGAGCTGTGATGCCACCGCACTCTACTGAGGGTGACAAAGTGAGACTCTGTGTCTAAGAAAAAAAGAAAGAAAGAAAAAATTTCCACACACTTACTTCCATGTGCATAAGATATGTAGTATCTGTGAAGGGATATCCAAAGAATTAGGGACAATGGTGGCCTTTGGAGAGAACAGCTGAGTAGAAATGGAAAAGAAAATTATTTTTATTATAAATACTTTTTCTATTGTTTGAGCTCTATTCCCTGTGTATGCACTGTAAATTCAGAAAAATAATTTATTTGGTATAAATATAAATAAAACAGGCATTTTATTCTTTTCTTGCTTATATTACTCTTTTTATAAATAACTATTTGTGTTCTGAGAGCTGATAGTAAAGTTAAAGGTTAATATTATCAACACTTTAGAGCCATATTTATAAGAGTTTTTCTCTTCCTATATAGCCCTGAGCAAGGCTGCTGCCCTTCTCTTCATGTAGACAGAAACAGCATGTTACCCCATTTGTTTTAGTGACTTTGTGAACCAATGGACAACCTTCTATTATTTTAATCATGGCAATTGAATTTTACTGTGAAGACATTTAAATGCATAGGACAAACACAGGGTGAGCGTAAAACTCTTGTGCAATTTAAATAGTAAACTATTGTATGATCCGATGTGAGTACTCTGAGGGTTCAAGGTTTTTGCTTATGGAGAAACAGTAGAGTTTCACTGCTATGTCTGGCCATTGGGTTTCCTTTTGTATACTTCTGTAACTTCGAAAACTTTATTTCAAAATAAACAAATGCTATTAATAGATAATCTATCTACACAACTACAGATAAGTAGTTCGTCAAATTACACTCTACTTTTGAGCAAACCATTATCAGATAAATGAGGTTTTACTGAATATAGCAATTGCAAGTGTTCTTCAAACTGTTCAAGAAAGACTATTTTTACAAGACTTGGCAGTTGAAACATATGTTGGCAGAATATTTAAAATATATTTCTAGGGGATTGAAAATTCTCCACATGCAATTACAAGCCTTTAGCTATTGGCACTGTGTTCTGAATAGTCACTTTATTTAGGTTACATTTCTTATTGAAGTACATTTAGTTCAACATAACAATTTCTCAAACAATTGAAACATAGTAATAGATACCCCTTTTCCATCATGTACTCCTGGCTTAGAACATAATTTTCTTTTTGATTCACATAGTTAGAGAGAAGGCTGAATAATTCTTCAGGGCACCTATAGAAAGTCTTCATGGAGTCCAAGAATTTATGAAGTTAATCAAATAGTTCTCCCTATGTAATTGAGAAATACAGTGGAACCTGAATATAAGATTTTAGTCAACACCAATGTGTAAGAGTGAATCTCTGAAATGTATTTAGTATCTTAACACAGACAATTTTGAGTTAATGGTTTATACTAGAGAGGTAATATTACTGATTCAATTTTCATTATAACTGCTTCTTTTAAATACATTCGTAAGTTTTAGGTTATTGAAAACTGGAAGACTCATAAATAATTTGACTATGTCATACTATTCATTCATATCTCATGTAGTAAGTTGCTGTATTTCTTTTATATATGTGTCCCCATCCAACATCTGGGGCTATTGCACTTCATGTATTTAATATTTAAATCACTACTGTATAAAATGTTTTGTTTTTTATCATGGAGGCTATCTGACTCTCTTAAATTTTCCCTGTGGAAGACTTTATTGCATGTCCCTTTCTCTGTCTCAGTGGCACATAGTTAAGCATCAATGGTTCCACACATTCAGCTGCCATCCCAGTCATTGGCCTCACTGATGGGGACACCACTACACACCAACTGTGGTTTCCGATGTTAGAAGTGGCAGCAGGTGGTAATTTATAATAATAATTCCAATACTAAAAATGTCATCTTCTAGATATCCTGTTGCACATACGTTTGCAATTAATGTTGTCTTTATTTTTAAACAAGTAATCTTCACTTGGTCCTGGAACTCCCAGTTTTATAATGGTGTAACATCCTTAATCTAGAAACTTTGAGATAATTGTATTCACCTCTGATGGACAAACATAATCTTCTTCCTGAGGGCATCTGACATCAGTACCATCATTTGGTTTCCCTCTGCTGTAGTATTCCTCAGTGCCACTGGTCTTTGCCTCTGAAGACTGGTACACACACCTGCCATCCTCAGTTCTTTGTGTTCTCTGCTCTAAACTCATGGCCAAAGTCATTGAGTATGACCCCACCCATCCAGTCTAGAGCCCCTGTGTGTGTGTGCTGGCCCTCCTGGTGGGAGCTGTGTATTCTCTTCTGCTCTCTCACTTTGAGTCCTGCTGGAACTTGCAAGGCTTGTCCTCAGGCTCATCCCTGGAAAAATCTCTTCCAGACGTTTGGAATTTCCATCCCAAGTGTGCCTTGATATTCTTGCACTTTCTCTGAAGGAAGAGTGGCAAACAACTTCAAGTTTTACTTGGATGTTTCCTTGAATTAGGATATAAATTTTCTGCTCTGGGATTTTGTCAGTCCCTTCCGAGTATTTATATTCCATTTTCTTTTTTACCCTAAGTCAAGCTTCAAAAGGATGGGACTGTGGTTCTTTTCTGAGAGACCCATTGAATAGCTCAACTTTAAACCATTCAAATATTCTCCAATCTCCGTCTTCCTTGTCCAAAATGTGCATGAGCCTGTGTGTGTGTGCAATATATCTTCCCTGTTGTAGCAGGGAAGCTGCTCTGAGGCGGTTGCCCTCAATCCTTCACTCCATGCTTATTTCACAGAACTTATTTAGTCCTCTAGACTCTGCCTCCCTTTCTACCAAGACACGCTTTTTTTGTCATTCAAAACCACAAACTGAAAACAGTTCCATAATAAATTCCTGGGGTCTTACATATGAAAAGCTCTTTGGCTTTTAGACAATCCTATTTGTTATGAATTTCAAAATCCATTTACATAGCTTCTCAGTGGAGTTCTTTGTTCTAAGCTGTACTTGCATGCCCTACTTGGGAGCCTGAGGCTGATATGGCTACCACTTAAATAGTGCAGGGAAGAACAGGAATAATAGGGATTGTGGGCAAAGAGGAGAATGAATGCCAAATGGTTACCCCCAGCACATTCATGCATCTCATTTGTTTACAGAGTCACACAATAAACATTTGTGAGGGACATGGAAATCATCTAGTTACCACACTCATGGATGAAAGAGTAGAGACTAACATATCTTTTCTTTCACCTTAAGATCACACATATGTCAAAAATAGGACTAGAACCTAAGTTCCTTTATTCTTGTAGCATGCTATAGTATTCCTTTAGTATTCTTTACTCTGTTATCTGTTTCATTTTGCTTGTAGCTGCACTGAATCTCCCCAAATAGATTTTTGTAAGTTTTTTTTCTTTTTTGTGAAAATTGTTTTTGTCATTGCAGAGGAAAGGCACAGGACTCATTCTCATAGCTGGTGAAAGATGGCCTGTCAGATTTATTTATGCACAGGATATCTAACAATACTTTCCATGTTGTTTACTTTTCAACTATGAAATAGCTTTCTTTCTAACTAAGCTACCTAAAAAAACACAATCACAATATGATTTCTTAGATTTATACGTGCTTATATAGTTTGTATATTGTTAAAGAATCAGAAGCCTAACAAACTGACCAATCATATTATTTCAACATCTCACTGTTACACTCCTGTCCCTGTGGGTCATGTATGTATATATATATATATATATATATATACACACACCAAGATTCTGCATACATATTGTATAGATTATGATAGAAATTGCATTTTATTTTCAGTGTAGTGTGGAGCTGTTGGAAGTTTTCAGTTAGGTAATGAAATTATATGATTGCCATTTCTTAAAAGATAAGTCACACTGCTGAGAGGAGATTAAATTGAAAAAATATAATGGTAGAGGGAAGTTGAAGAAGAACAGAAGAGAGGAAACAGCAGGGAAGAGGCTGTTGTAACTACCTAAGCTGAGAAACACATCTGTCTGAGCAAAGGTAATGGGAAAGGAAATGGAGAGAGTGACAGTTTGGGTAACTGTGTTGGAAGAGTGAATGGGAATTTCTGAGCTCCTTTCCTGGGAAGAAATTCCAAAGAGCAAGTCAGTAACTTACTGTGATTCTCTCATTTGGCTAAATGCACTTAAATTATTTAACAAATAACGTCTCCACTCAACTAAAATGAAACGAGAACAATTATAGAACTCAAAGCACAATAAATAGAAAACAGTTAGTACCAGCTACTCTAATATTCTTGGTCATTCCTATCATTTCAATAAGGCACAATATTTTAAAGAATAATCCCTCAAATGTTGGCACACTAAAAAAATAGTCAGTTAATTTATTATTATTAATACTAAGATCATTTTAAGGCCAATGGAATTGGACTTTCCTTTTGTTCCTAATCCAAGAAGCATTTATTTTTGTTGATCTTCTTGGCCTGGTGTGAGATCTATCTTTTGAGATTGGCATTCCCCAGTGACTAAGTGGTGAATTATGCTGTCTGGAAAGTTATCATGAGTTCCACTGTGGTTTGGGTTCAGTAGGTTTTTATGTATTTTTACAAATTTTGTACATACACCCAGAGCCTTTTTTGTCCTGGCTACGTTTTGAAATTCGAGAGAGTAAATATGAACCATATAATGCCTTTCAATTCTAGATTCAGCATTTTAAATATATTAAAATATGTATATAAAATTTTTCTGAAATTTAAGAGCAGAGATGATTTTAGCAAAATTTTATTAATACTTAACAAAAAGTGTGTTTTCTGTAGCTCATTTAATTACATACATGTTAGGTCACAAGAGGTATATTTTAATCTGAGCTCTGGAACTTAGACGAATTATACATAATGATCTAGATATTTGTTTTGAATATCTAGTAGCTGGATAAGATCAATGCTGACAAAGTTTTAGCCTATTTCTGGGAAAACGCTCAAGCTTTTAGTTAACTTGAATTTAGCCATAGACTAGAGAAATGAAAAAAGGTTTATTTGGGAATGAAGAATAATTCATTTCTTGGATAAGGCACAGTTCTTTAAATAACATAAAAAATGTAGTTGGTAACCTTTTATTGTTCTTTTCCATGTGGCAAATGTAAATAATCCACTAGAAAAATAAGGCCATATGGCATAGTCTATCAAAAGTAGAATTCATAACAAAATAAGACCTTATAATTCTCACATGCATAATTATCTCCCCAAGCAAAGTGTTAATCATACAAGTAAATTAATATCAACCAAAGGTACCTTATGATTTTTAAAGGTTAAAAAAAGTTACAAAATACTCATATATGTTGAAAGTTGCTTTTGGCCTTAAAAATGTGAGCCTCATTCAGGAAGCTATGATGCTCACCGATGCAAAGGTAATGAGAGTATTTTAGTCAAGGGCTATTCTTTTGTGTATGACCACATGGGGCTATGGCAGAGGTGTACTCAAATTTCATAAGTAGAAGCAGTAGGATGGGGTGTGGGATTATTGCTTCTATTGTTATTTTTTGTCTCATGGTACCCTCATTTTGGCCACTGTTTCTTCATCTGCCAAGAGATGTCAAAAACTCTTGTCTGCTACTACCTTGAAATGTGGTAAGGGCTTTAATATTTTGCTTGGTAATCCCTTGAGATGTTTGAATGAAAAGAGTCATAAAAATCCCAACTGTTTTTCTAAGTGGGGGTTTCCAAAATTGGTCCCTTTGAGGGAGCCACCCACTTGGATATTGAATGCTCTCACTGTGTAATGTGGAAAAAGTGGTTGATGAAAATTGCTCTCCTAGCATCACTAGAAGAAAAAAAAAAAAAGGAAAGAAAGAAAAAAGGACAGACATCTTCATTGTTTAGAAAGTGAAACACACCCATTGGGGATCACTTCATCATCTTTTTTTTGAAGTGAATGAAAACATCACAGTTGAACTGATGAAATGCAGGATAAGTGCAAACAGACTACACCCTTCCTCTTTTAGTCACAAGGAGCAGTGTTCTGCCAATTCTCCCCATTGCACCCTCTCTGTCTAGTGAAGGGCCCTAGTTGGCTTCCAAACTGTGTCCATATCTATCTGAGCTACAACTAATCATGCCAACATTGAGTCACCAACAGAAAATCCCAGACTGAGTGCTTTCCTCTTTGTGGGATAGTGCAATCATTTAAAAGAGAATCTATCCCCTGTCATTTTTTTTTCTCTTTTTCTCTGAGTCATTTTTCCCCTTTCCTTACTACTGTCATTTCTTCTAGTTTTTAATTATTATCCTCCTCTTAACCCATTTACTTTTCATCTCAAGGGCTATTTTAAAGGATGTTTGCTCACCAGTGAAGTTCTCCAAGGACCTGTTTGGAAAAAAATAGCAATCTCTTTCTGTCCCTTCAGCTGCCAAAAGTCATCATGAGTCATGTCTTTGACTCAATTGACAGAAATACTTAGTATAAATAGTTGGCCTTTCCCAGAGTTGCTTCTTAGCAGCCATTCCATCTTGTTGATTTCCACTGACGGATAGGATGCAGCATCTGACCAGAGCAGGCCACCTGGTCATTATGTCCTTGGTATCTTTCCTGTCTCTATTACACCTGACTTAAAGTTATTGGATTGACTGGGTGAAAAGCAAAACAAGTGACTGTCAGTTAAGATTCTAGCTGTAGAGTTTGAAACTCTTGCAAAGTTACTACCCCTCTCAATTAAACCAGGTTCCATATGCTAAATCATTAAGTAAGCAATCTAGTTCCCAAATAATAATGACATTAATAAAATAACAATGGGATGTCATTCCGTAATAATGTCATTATTACAACTTGATATTAGTGACTTGCAAACCCTGGAAAGAAGTGTGTTTTAAATAGACACAATATTATGTTTCTTATTATATTAGAAGTAAGAATGGTACAAAGAAACTATTGCTGGTATTCTCGATTTACATTGTCAAAAGAAAGTTTTTAAAAGTTTTAAAAAGATAGTGTACAAACACAGATAACATGCGAAGGTTTTATTTAATTAATCAATGAGGATTATCAGTCCAGGGGTCAACTAGTTAAGTAGAATCAGTAAGATATACAAACACTATGTACTATAAATACTTTTATTTATTTGTTTGTTTCAAATAATTGTCTCACAAACGTGGGGGCTGGCTAAGCAAATGTGAAGTTCTGTAGGTCATAAGGTTCAGAAAGGAAGATTATAAGCATGCCAGATCCACATGAGCATGGGCTGGGATTTGATTTTTGCATATTGTTGGGAAAGAATGATTAGGAATGGCTTAGAACTTCAAATGCTGCCAACTTCGTCCTCAGAGCAAATGTCAACACTTTTTAAACCCATCCTACTGAATAAATTAGGCCAAGTCAGAGTGATCTCTCTAATATAAAGGTAATAGATTAGGAACTTGATTTACATCTGCAAAATTTCTTCACAACAATGTCTTGATGACTGTAGAGAAAATTGAGAAAACAGTTCATGCTCCAATCTCGCTGTTGCTACCCTTCTTCAGCCAACTCTCATGAAGAATATCTCTCCTACATTATCAGAAAACGTACTAGGAAGGCCACTTGGGGGAATATAGTTAATACCAGCCCAGTTGACACAGCCATCAGGCCATTTGAGTGTATTTATAGACTGAAAAACAAAAAAGCTGAATTAATGTTGCTTAATTCGATACAGAACTTATTATTAATGTTCAATAAGACAATGAAAACATACACTTTGGGGATATCTTTTTTACCAGAAAGAAAAATATTACATCTCTCCCAGACACAATGTACACAGTAACCTGTAACTATGGACTTTGAAACTTAAGCAATTACAATAGCAAGTCAACCATGATCTAGATAAACAGTAATTCTTGCATGGACCTATTAGTTAATGTTTCAGTATAACTGAAGGGATATGATGATCTTCTTTTGCCTTATTTCCAAATGTTAGATAATTTTTTAACAACTCCAACTATTTTACCTTCCTTTACTATTAAAACGATTATCTTTCGTTGGAAATTTAGATTTCCTACAATATTATATTTTGCTCACTTGAACAGAAATTAGTTTGATTTTTCAAATAAATGGTGATTTTATATTTTTGTCTTTGGACTAGCTACATAATATATCTAGCCTATTAGTGGCTACACTAATCAAAGGAGTCGCTCTGGTTGTATGGGAGATAGCCCTCATACTTGTAGGCATATGGGTCCCTGGAACTAACAAACCTCAAGCAATCATTAAGGAGGAAGGAACAAAAGGGGCAATTTATTCGTTATTTTATTAAAGCTCCAGAATGAGGGTGGTGATAATAGTCAAAAGGAAGAAAGAATAAAAAGGGAAAGAAGAAAATTGTATTTTTTTTATTTTTGACAATTTTATTGTAAAAGCAACACTTGGTCCAGCTTTATAGACTTTAATGTATATTCCACATGGTTATCTATAGGCACATGTTGTTATCAACAGGAACAATGTTGGGAAATTGTACAGCCGATCTCTGGAAATTTTTCATCTTGTATAACCGGAATTTTTATGCCCATTGGTTATCAACTCCTCATTTGCTGTCATCTCTAGTCACACTTGTATTTTGGTTCCATGAATTTTACTAGTTTAGAAATCTCAACTAAGTGTAATTGTACAGTATTTGTCTTTCTTTGACTAGCTTATTTCACTTAGCATCATATCCTCAATCTTTGTCCATATTGCCAGATATTGCAGGATTTATTTTATTGTCAAGGTTAAATAATATTCTGGCATCTAGTTGACCACAACCTGAGACAGTGGCCAGCAAGGAAGATGAGGAAAGAGCGAAAGTTCCACCGAATAGTGAGTAAAAGCGAAAGCCTAGGAGAGCATACACTATTCCACGTGCCTGGGGCTGGGGGAGGGCAGCAAGAGAACAATGCAGCCCCTGTCCTGTTTCCTGGAGTCTTTCTATTGGGTACATAACAGAGTGTATTTGCAAGGGTGCACAGCAGTCAGCACTGATGGGTAAGAATGAGAGAGAGGGGAGATTACAGCCACCAGGAAGGTGGGATAGAGGGTAAACAGGGACTTGGGGTAGTGGAACATCTGAAGAGGCCAGATAAGGGTACAGGCAGGAGAGAGCAGGGGAGAGAAAGTCTCATCGCCCAGGAAGACATCTCAGCTTCTCCAGCCTAAGCTACGAGCTGATGGTCTCAGCTGCCCGCACTGCTGACTTCCCCAGGCAGGGATAGTCACGCAGACATTCCCTTGACTAGGCACCTTCAGACGCCTTTTTTCTCAAGTAGGAGTAAAAAGTTGGCCCACTTACAGGCTTTGCCCTGGCTTTTGAAGGGCCCATGTGGTCTTACCCTACCTATTCCTACACTTTATGTATATGTGTATGTATTTTTAAAAACTCATTTATCTATTGATGAACATTTAGGTTGTTTCCACATCTTGGCCATTGTGAAACAGCGTAGCAATGACTCTGGAGTTCTGGGTACCTCCTTGACATCCTGATTTCAATTCTTTTTGGTAAACACTAGAAGTTTCAGCTTCCTCATTAGCTTTGGTTTTCTGTGTCACCTAACTAAGCATGATACTTAACAGCCTTCATGTTCTGGGCCTCCTTATCTCATCCCCTTTATTTTTGACCATGCACTGTCAGTTTCTGTGTACACTACTCCTCCATCAAAAGGAAATAAAAGTGTTACTTTCCAAATCCTTCAATGAGCCTTACTGTATAGTTTTCTGTGTGTAATTTCTTCTCCATGAAATACCCTTTATCCACTTGTCCTTTGGGAGAAAATCTCTTTGTTCCTTAAAACTAATCTTAGAACCTCTTCCGGTGAGAAACCTCCCACTATTTCTGCTTTTCTTTCTAAGTAGGTAAGTGATATTTTTCAAGTTTTCATGGCACTCTATGGGGGTTATGCTGTTGTAGCCCATAGCTCATTACTGATTCCCAAGGGTTTTGTGTTGGTCATTTGCTCCCACAGGGTACATTTTTCCCTTCTATTTCTTTTTCTCAGAATCTAGCTTGCAGTTTAAATAGGTAATAATTGCATTTTTGAAAGAAACATTTGTCAAATACTAAATATCATTAGTTTCTCTGATCTGATGCTTGAAAAATTAAAGCAGGTGTGTGGGGAAGGCTTTGACGTGACATCATGATCATTTGATTATTCTTATTTGCTAGTGGTTCTCAAACTTTGTTTTGCATCTGAGCCACTTCTTTGAAACACAGATTGCTTGGCTTTCTCCCGGAGTTTCACATTTTGTAGGTTTGGGCTAAAGCCACAGAATTTGCAATTCTAACCACCATCTAGTTGTTGCCCCTCTCCTTGTTTAAGGACCACACTTTATCTACACAAAGACCTTGGTGATGAAAGTAAATACCTATATTTAAGAAATGATTATCCAACTGATAATGTTTTAGTTGTAAAGGCAACCATGGTACAGAGTATAATTTGTTCAGTTTCCTTCTAAATCCAGAAAAATGAAAAAAAAATGGATATTTTATTTCATTTTATTTAGTGATGATTAATATTCTGAATTTTTCATCATAATCATAATCCCCCTCATTATTTTGGAATATGCTTAATAGGATACATTCCTAAACATTCTGACAGTGATAGTTTTCCTTAATAAGGGGGATTTATTTATTTATTTATTTGTTTTTATGGGAGGAGAGAAAGAGGTTTTCATAGCCATCTATTAATACCTTACATTTATCCATGAAAGTAATTAAACTTCTCAAAAATTGTACATACATACTAAGTTTGTCATGTTATTTTAGGTGGACCCTGGACTATCTTGAACTTAGAATCTTCGCTTGTAGACTTGTCATAGTGGGGAGCAATGGACTATAGAGGGAAAATAATAAGAGGCATTAAAAATTGACTGCAAGAAAGCTAACAGAGCTAAAAATACCCCAAATTCTGCAAAGTTGTAAGATACAAGGTCAACAGACAAAAATTAGTCGTGTTTCTGTATACCAGCAATAAATGATCCACAAAGGAAATTGCAAAAGCACATCCATCTAGAACAGCATCTACAAAATTAAAATACCTGGGAACAAATTTAACCAAGGAGGTAATGTACTGTAAAGTGAAAACTGCAAAGTCTTGCTTGAAGTAATGAAAAAAGACAAATAAATTGAAAGACACATTCTTGGGTGGGAACAATTAATATCGTGAAGTTGTCATTACAACCCAAAGTGAGCTACAGATTAAATGCAACTACTACTAAAATTCCGATATCTTTTCTGATGAAAGGGGAACACCAGTTATCAAAGGCATATGAAATTGCAGAAGATTTCAAATTGCCAAAACAATCTAGTAAACAAAACAGTATGGTTCAGGAGATGGATAGGCACATGGATCATTGGAATGGAATTGACATCCTGAAATAAATGCATACCTGTATAACAAAGTAACAAGTAACTGTTTTTTTCAACAAATAGTTCTGAGATAATAGGATTTCAATATGTAAAATAATTTAGTTGGATCTATACCTCATGCTGTGTACAAAAATTGTGTAAAAATGGATCAAGAGTGTAAACACTAATATAAAACTAAAACAATAGAACTCTTAGAAAAATGTATACAGGTAAAATCTTTATGACCTATTGGTAATGAGTTCTTAGAAGTAACACCAAAAGCATGAGTAACAAAAGGAAGAAAATAGATAAATTAAACTTCATTAAAATTGATAATGTTTCTGTATTAAGGAACATTTTAGAGGATATTTAAAGAGAACCTGTAGAATGGGAGAAAATATTTACAAATTATATATCTGATAATTGTTTAATAATCAAAATATATAAAAACTCTTAAAACTAAATAATAAAAAGACAATTTCAGAAACATTTCTCTAAATAAGATATGCTAATGGAATATAAATTCATGAAAAATGATCAGTGTCTTAGTTTATTTGTTTTGCTATAGTAAAACAATTGAGATCGGGTAATTTGTAAACCACAGAAATTTATTTCTCACAGTTCTGGAGGCTGAGAAGTCCAGGATCAAGGCACCAGCAGATTCAATGTCTGGTGAAACTTCACTGTTCCAAATATGTGCCTTGTGGCTGCGACCTCATATGGTGGAAAAGGTGAAGGCTGTGTCTTCACACGATGAAAGACATGTAAGGGCCAGCTGCTCTCTGAAGACCTTGTGGAAGGGCATTAATCCCATTTGGGAGGGTGGAGTCCTCATGACATAATCATTGCCAAAGGCTCCACCTTTTAATACCATCACAGTGGCATTTATGTTTGAAAAAAAGTATAAATTTTAGAGATTCATATGTTCAAAGCATAGCAACATCTTTAATCGCTAGTGAAGTGTGAATAAAAATCACAATGAGGGACCACTTCCCATGTACAAGAATGGCTATAATAAAAGAGATAAAGGAAAATAATATGTATTGGTGAGGGTAGGGAGAATCTGGAGCCGTTGTCCACTGTTGGGGAAGATAAAATGGTGGACAGATAAAATGAGAAAACTTCCTGCCTGTTCCTCAAAAAGTTAAATATGGAATCACCATATGACATAGCATTTTTCTCTTTGCTTTCCACCTGAAGGCACTGGAAAGATGACCCAGACAGGTATCCATACCCCAATGTTTATTGAAACATTGTTCAAAAAAGCTGAAGTGTGAATGTAACCCAAATGTTTATTTGAAATGACTAGATCAAATAATTCAGACTGAAAATGGTATAAAATTATAATGCCTGGTACAACATGGATGAACTTTAAAAACATCATGTTAGGGAAAATAAGTTAGACACAAAAGTTCAAATATTATTTGAGTCCATGTATATAAAGTATTTAGAATACATAAGTTTACAGGAAAAGAAAATAGATTAAAGAGTCCCAGAAGATGAGAGAAGGGATGAATGGGGAGTTATTAATTACTATTTATAATATCTGTTTGGGATGATAAGAGAAAAATTGATTTAGACAGGTGTATGTAAGGCTTGCCACTAAAGTAAACACTTAAAAATGTTAAAATGGCAAAAAAAAAATATCCAATTAAGGAGGTACAAAGAAAGAAATAAAGGTACATCAAGCTCCAAGGAAATAAGCACTAACAATTGTATGGTGTAAGCAACATTCTAATATCTTCTAGGCATTTTTATACATATTAAATCACTGAACACTAACAACAGCCCTACAATGTCAGTAGTGTTATTTTTCTCAGCTCATTGGCGATCAAACAAGAAGTTGAAAGTGTAAATGACTTGTTAAGCATTACATAACTAGTAGGTAGGAAAGCCAAAATTTGAACCAAGGCAACTTGTCCCTAAAACCCATGTTTTTAGCCATACTTTTATTTACATCACTATCTCTGGCAGTCAGCCAAATGCTGAGTGATGTGAAGGAACCAGGTACTAAGGGAAGTTAGAGGCTAAGGAAAATCAGTATGTTTTTAGTTACACTGGCTTTATAAAGGCAATACAATTTATAGATACAATTCTCAATTATCAAAATTTTTTGTGCATATACCACCTTCCTAAGTAATTTTGAGTAAGCAGAATATAATGACTTTTCCTATCTGAGAGAATCATTGAACATCAGCTTTAAAATTCTTTTTAGGAAATGCTAATTAACTTATAAAATAGATGATGTTTTAAAGAGACATGAGAGTTACAATAAAAATTGCTGAGAAATATGGGTTTCTTTTATAAGTGGACTCATATAACACTAAGAATATCATATTGTAAAAGCTAATATACACTCTTTCCAATATTTACTTCTTTTCTGCTAATTATAACTCCAACAGCCCTTTTTATGGCAACAATAATACATAGATCAATATGTAAGACGTTTATTGAATAACTCTATTATGCACAAGTAAATGTAAGCTCTTCCCACATCAGTGATAAATTACTGAGAAATCTTGATGGTATGCTTGCCTTTTTCAGCATCACTTCTTATCTAACCACTTAGAAAATATGGAACTTACTTGGGAGATAAATTATTATGAAAAACAAATAAAATAGTATCTTCGGATCACAGTATCTTTACGCACATCAAAATGATTTTTGGAAAAGTATTTATTATATTTTTAAAATAGAAGTACTTAACTAAGTCTGAATAACCTTCATATGAGAGATGGGAAACATTTTAGGCACAGCCCAGAGGACTTTATATGTTGTGCTGCAATGATATCAGGAAAAGAACTGTGGCCTTTATTAGCAATTTCCATTTGTAGCAACCCACATTGCCAATTTTTATAACTTTCTCTTTTTTCTGTTTTTTTTTTTTTTTTTTTCCTTCCTCCCCACCTACCTCTGCAATTAAATCTTAAACTAGAGCTCTTGACTCCTGGGATCAATCTCTACAAGAAACCATGAAGCAAAACTTCCATCTGGTTCTATATTTTACTCTTCCTGGCTGGAATTCAATTATATCCAAGACACATGGCTTTTCAAATTCAATAGGATTAAAAAAAAAAAAAAAAAGAAAAGAAAAAGACTTGCTTCTGAAGAAGAAACACTTGTTGCTTACTAATAAGTATTGAGACTTGAAAGATACAGAATTTAGAACAGCCTCTCGATAACTTTTCTGTTTTACATGTAATCAGGTTGCTAAGGAGTCTGTGTGATAGATGTAAAATATGAACATGACATTAACTTGTTATCAACCATTGTCTTTAAGCCTACTTTTCATTTTCCTTCTCTGAACAGGAGGAGAGTGTACGTGGCTACTTTTTGGCCATTTTGGTGTGTTGGTTAATAAAAATCAAATACAGTCATCCTCACATTCAGTAGAGTCTATCTCACCATTTTCCTACTGCCCCCATTGACCTGCCCTGAACTGTAGATGCTATAACCTGTTCTTTCACTCCAGCTACCTTCTCTTTTTGTATGGCATTCACATGGGTGAAAAGGCATTGAGTAAAAGAGGGATCACAGTTTGGAGTTGCAAATATTCAAATGGCTGACTTTGTTAGAGCCTGTCTATTGACATCACTGGACTGAACAGTTTGCTGATATAGGAAATACATTTCGTCTTATCACTAGAAATTCTTCCTTGGCTCCCTCCATTTCCCCTTCCCCAAGGGTATACCCTACAGCCCATTGTTGCTAAGTCCCCTCAAACTAAGAGGGTGCCTCTTAGATTTTTTTTTTTAGGTTAGATTGTTTTTATTTTTTTATTAAATCATAAATACATAGATCATGTATACATTAATGCATGTATGGAGTACAATGTGCTAATTTCATAAAGAATTAGGACTATTTACATTATCCTAGTTAATATAAATATCATCTTGTTTATTTAATTATTGTATTAAGACATTTATACTCTATACTTAACAAATCTGACAAGTACCCTTGCATTATGAACCATAGGTGTGATCCCACCATTCACCCTCCCTCGAACTAACCTCCCCCCATATCCTCCCATCCCCCCTCCTTCCTCCTTCATCCTGGGCCATAGTTGTGATCCAATGTACTCAGTACTATTATGAAACCAATTTACAATCACTCACACTTTCATATGAAGAATAGATGTGGTTTTTTAAAGGAAATCTTGGGTCAAACTAACTTCAAGAGTTTTTACTGGCACATACAAATTTAGTGTTCAGGAGATCGGGTGGCTGTGCACCAAACCCACTTCCTTTTAATTCTGGACACCTAGCTATGCTGTATTTCCCAGTTTTCCTTCAATTTAATACAAATACAATCAAGTTCTTCCCAATGAAATATGAATGTCAGTGGTATTTCCAGGCCTGACCACTAAAACCTCAATATATATGATCCTCCTTATTTTTTCCACACCTGCCTCTTTGAGGCCCAGACACCTTGGAGAGCACCTCTGAAACTGAGGGAAACACAGGAGACAACATACCTGGATCCAATTAAAGTAGAGCCACATGCTGCTTTGTAATGTTAATGAGCAAGAAACAAGTTTCCATCATACGTGAGCTATTATACATTTCTGAGTGTGTTTGTCACGGCAGCTAGCAGTACCTTAACTAACTCAGGTTTTACTAGAGCTGTGAGGCCTACCATATGAAAATAAAGGCCATCTACTTACATTTGAACTTCATATAAGTAAGACATCACATTTTAAATGAGTATGTCCCAGGCAATATTTAGAACATTAAAAACTATTCATTTTCTACCTGAAATTCAAATTTAACTGGGCATTCTGTATTTTGTCTGTCAACCCTTACTACACTAAGAATTGGACCAACGTGACACTCTCAATAATTTCCTCTCTTGCTATTCCATTCTCTATGGCTTTTTTCCAGTTGGAATCTATAGGAAAGAATGGACTAGAATACCTTGAAACTTCAAGGAGATGTATGCTAGTCTCTTCCCTGAACTCTCCCACCCATGTCGCCTTCAGTATCCTGATGCAATTTTTCCCAGTAAAGCAGGCATCTCTCTGGGGATCTTTATTTATTTATATTATTTTATTTGTGGTTTTTGCCCGGGGCTGGGTTTGAACCCACCACCTCCGGCATAGAGGGTCGGCGCCCTACTCCTTTGAGCCACAGGCACCACCCAATCTGGGGAATTTTTTTATGAGATTTGCCTTTAGTAGGCTCTCCAATCTTTGGGCATGATTCTTTTGGAGCCTAATTAGTTTTGGTTAGGGCTGAGGGTGCCACCACATTTCTTAATAATCATACAATGAACACTCAGATGGATTCTATTCTCTGAGGAATTGAAGCCTTTTTTCTTAATCGTGCTGGAAGGGGTAATGCAAGGGAAGAAAGGAGAAGGTCTGGTCAAATCTTAATTATAAATCCTATTGCTGCAGGACAATGAGACCTGATGGAGAAAGATTTACCCCTTTGTTTGAAAGAGGAAGAGGCTTTCTTACAGCCAGCAGAGCTTCAGCGGACTAGTGTCTGTGATGGCCAAGCTCCCCAATCATCCCCATCCCTGTCCTTACAATGAACACACAGGTAGACAGAAAAAGGAATTGCCCTATTGTCCCTCATGGGATGTGTCTAAACATGTTCAGGGTTTACAGAAGCAGAAGCAAGTTTTGTTTCAAGGACCCAGGAAGCTAAGTTTTTACATATTCTTCGGAGCTGAGTTACCATGGGGAGGACTTTG